>JALIGW010000006.1:11734198-11954198 GCA_023053685.1 Diadophis punctatus similis | reverse complement strand
GGTTGCTGTAAAAACTATATCCTTTTGGAAGAACAATTGTGTATCAAACGTTAGAGATTGACTTAAAAAATTATCAACTCTCAACATTTGAACAAATTATTTGAAAAAGCAAGACCATAAAATATGACTTGTTGTGGATTTAATTTGTATTCACCAATACAAATAATGTATTTTATAATTCACAAATAATGGCCACCATAAATTTGGTGGCCATTATTTATAGAAACATAATCTCATTATTTTTGATATTGTGCAAAAGTATAGAAAGTTTAATTTTATTATATTATTGTAGTGCATCTTCTTTGTTTTCTCATTCTCCCTTACCGTTTGTATTAGAATTTTTTTAAAGTAGCCCATCTTTTAATAATAATAATAATATATTAAATTTATATGTGGTCAACTCCCAGTAGCCATATTTGGATATTTGTAATTTTGAACAGTTTGGAATAGAATAATTTAATTCTAAACTATTCAAAATTACAAATATTCAAAATTTGCTATTATTTGTCCCTATTGGGTGAGATAGGTGGCTATATAAATTTGATTAATAAATTAAAATATGTTTTTTATTATTCAAAAAATCATTTAAAAATAAAAATAACAGAATATATGGTTGACATTTTCTTTTTTAATACAATAGCTAAACTTTCAAAAAGATGCTTTATAGTTGGGGTGGAAGAGTTCAACTATTCTAACATTTGCTGGAAATCTAACTCTGCTAAGAGTTAGAGGTCCAATAAATCATGGTGCCCTTTTTCTAACAATTTCATTTGTCAGAAACTTGAAGAAGGAACAAGAAGATGGGGTCTCTAACCCAGACCTTACTTCAACAGAGAGGAATTGATTGAACAAGTGAAAGTGACTAGAACCTTGAGAAAAAAAATATTCATGTCATCCTTGAGTTCATTATATCAAAGGAAGGAGGGATGCAAGAGTCAAAACTGTATACTGGCTTTCAGAAGAGCACATTTTGGTGAATTCAGATTAAAAGGAGGTCAGATCCAGTAGTTTTAAATCCTAAGGGGAAAAAGCATCCAAGGAGGATTGGAAACCTGTAGTGAGATATTACAGGTGCAGTTGCAAACAATTCCTCCTAGAAAGAACAAAAGAGAGAACTCTAAATATGCCACTGTAGATTCATAAAGAGCTTTCTAAGATTCTAAAACAGTGATGGCGAATCTTTTTTGGTTTGCGTGCCAAAAGGGGGGCGCGGGGGGCGCACGCATGTGTGTCCACACCCATAATTTTATGTGCCCCCCCGCAGTCACTAATACAGTGACTCGAGCATGTGGAACCAAATTTTATTATTCCCTTTCTACAATATACATTTTAGTCATACACTTTCACATATACTATGAACCCAAAGTCTAGGTTTCAGACTTCGAATTCTAGAAGTATAAACAAGCTATCCACTTTAACCCTCATTCTATATAAGGGTTTTCAAAGATTACTGTTTCCATATATTTTATGTCTGCAAAATGTATTGACCAATTCTACTTTTCTCATGCCTGCCACTGCCTTCTCTTCATGACGTGTTTTGGGGAAACTATTTTTGGGGGGGGAGGTGGGAGAAAGTTTCTACTTTTTTTTTGAAGTTTATTTTTCACAAATGTCTAAGCCAGGGGTGTCAAACTGATGGCCCGCAGGCCAGGTGCATCACACACAAGCTACGCCCACCCCAGCTTCGCAAAGGGGGGCAAAAACGTCATATGATGGCAACATGACACGGCGAGTTTGACACCCGTAGTCTAAGCTATAATCTTCCCAAGTGAAAGATTCTGCCTTTTTGGCCTGTTTAAGTGGGCATCACATCAATCTTTATACATGTCTCTTCACACAAATGCACGGCCTCCAGCTGCACATGACCAATATCACATTATTCAGAATAACGGACATTATATGCAAATGATAATGCAGTCGCATTACTACACTGTCACTAATAGCAACATAATAAAAGTTCATTCATTCTGTTTACCTTGGTAATTTTAAACAAGTCATTTTATGACACTAATTAATAGGGTTTTTTTTAAAGACAGAAAAAGGGAAGTTATGCAAGTAATAAAAATATTACCAATTGTCAACAGCAGCTTTCAAAGGTTCAGTAGGCAGAAAGTTGCTCTGTTTTTACTTCTGAAAATGAAGAAGTTAAACCAACTGAATGCCTACTACCGTGGTGGCGAACCTATGGCACGCGTGCCAGAGGTGGCACGCGGAGCCATAGAAGCCGGCACGTGAGGGTTCCCACCGGCAAACCGGAAGTGCGAAAAAACGCACTTCCGGTTTGCTGGTGTGCTGTTTTTTGCACTCCGGAGGGTTCAGGGAAGCTCCCTGAAGCTCCGGAATGCAAAAAAACTACAAAACGGACAAACCGGAAGTGCACTTTTCCGCACTTCCGGTTTGTCCATTTTGTAGTTTTTTGCACTCCGGAGCTTCAGGGAGCTTCCCTGAACCCTCCGGAGTGCAAAAAACAGCATACTGGCAAACCGGAAGTGCGTTTTTTCGCACTTCCGGTTTGCCGGTTTCATCGTTCCAGCCTCCGGTAAGCCTTTGTGCGGGGGTGGGGGGGTGTGCGCATGCACAGGGGGCAGCATGGGGGGGTGTTGTGCGCATGCGCAGGGGGGGAGGGAATGGGTGTGGGCACGCGAGCGAGCGCGAGCACACGTCCCCCCACCTTTTTTGGCACGCGAGCCGAAAAAGGTTCGCCACCACTGGCCTACTATTTTAAATGCTCTATTGAATATACATTAGGGTGTAATTTCTTTGGTAGGCAGTAAGACTTTTAGCACTAAAATATATGTATATATCACAAGCAATTTCACCCTGACAACTTCATTTTCTAATAAACATCCCGATAATCTTGCTTATACAGATATATTTCATTCCTTAAGAATTATCGTACTATATTTCACATACTTATGGTATGTGCAGATGGAGTCATGGCTATTTATTGAATTTTGCTAACTTTTCAAAGTGATGTATATGTGTATACCTTTTCCATCCCAAGTTATTTAATTAAAGTGTATAGCAAATAAACTCAGTTTACTAGTCAGAAAATAAATCTGAGCTTTTAAACAGTATGTGCATTCGGATAAGAATTTTAAAAATATATGGGATTATAATGTGTGTGTAGTGGATGGCAAGTGTCAGCCACAAAAATGGTTAGTTTCATGGAAATGAAATTAGATTATTCATTTTTCATGAAAGGCTAACTTGTTTAAATTGCCTCTTAGCTGAAAGGACTTTGTTCATAGCTACTCTAAGGCTAATTGATATCCCTCCACCTCACCCTCCCTTCTGGATCCAGTCTCCAAACTGCTTATCTGAGCAATGCTTCTTCCAACCCTAGAACTTCATATGTGCCTTTATATGGTTTTATATATGTTACAGCTAATTCTATATTCCTGTCATTCTTCCACTTATTACCTGACCAATTTAGGGACCGGTTAACGGAAGGTCTAGCACAGAGGGCTAGGGTTTCCTGTTATTTAGTTCAAATTTTAACCTTTCAACTAGCGACACTCCAAATATTCAATTGCATGTGGATAAATTTGTGGTTATGTTGTAAAATAAATATTTAACCAGAGGATAACTCCACATCTTATTTCTTTGGGGTACCAAAGTGCTGATAACTACAGAATATTAGGAGACATTTTGTCCAAAAATATTATTTCTTGATATCCTTGACAGAATGGTTTTTCTCGAGGTTTATGAAGGAATTCTTTGCAACCATCAAACTGACAAGGAATCCTGGCTGGGGAAGGAAGATGGAACTTTGATTTTTCATCTATTATTTGACTTTCCATTTTTGTATGATTGATTTTGAAGCTTGTATAACAAAGTAGGAATTGGAACTACTGACTCTATATTTTGCATTGCATAAAAGATTGCCTTGTTTCATAGGTTACCGTATTTTTGGAGTATAAGACGCACCTTTTTTCCCCCTAAAAGAGGCTGAAAATTTGGGTGTGTCTTATATTTTGAATGCAGCTTTTTCGAAGCTTTTTTCCCAGCCCTAACGAGGTGTTAACAATCTTCCCGGCTCTTCCCGCCTTGTTTTCATTGCTACTCCCTCTGAAAAAGGTTTTTTTCGGCCCTAATGAGGTGCTAACGATCTTCCCAGCTTGCAGGATTTTTTCATTGCTACTCCGATGAAGTTTTTTTCCAGCCCTAAGTCTTTGCAGGCATTTTTTTCATTGCTATTCCCTCCAAAAAAGGTTTTTTCAGCCCTAACGAGGTGCTAACAATCTTCCCGGCTTGCAGGACTTTTTCATTCCTACTTCTTCCGAAGAAGTTTTTTTCCAGCCCTAAGTCTTTGCAGGCTTGTTTTCATTGCATTTCATTTCCTCCAAAAAAAGTTTTTTTTCAGCCCTAACCAGGGGATAAAATAATGTGCTGAAGCTGACCAGACTAAGGATGCTAGCCAGATGAATACCTGGTAGGTAGATTCCCCCCCCTATTTTTTTCCCCAAAAACTAAGGTGCATCTACTCCGGTGCATCTTATACTCCGAAAAATGCTGTAGGTTTAAATGGACTTCCACTGAGTGTCTTTATAACTAAAGACATTCTTCCAGTGATAGTAAAGAGAAAGGATGGTATATTTAGTTTTTGGGGAAAAAAGAACTGGAAGACTTCATAAAGATACTTCAAATTTTATTCAATCAACACTATTCTTATATAGGTACAATTATAGGAACTTGGCAGTGTTGTATGAAGTAATCCTGATAAAATGATTATTTCTTTGGTAAGAACATTTCTGGCACTGGTAAAGCAGATAAGCAATATTCCAGGTGGTTTGTATAAGGTGATAGAACTGCATTAGTACTTAAAACATGCCAAATAAACTACTTAAGATCTATATAAAGCCTGAAAAACTTACTTTATTGGCATATTTAATTAAAATGTAATTTATTAGGGATCTAAATGTGAACATCCACTCTTTCTTACATTCCAAGTAAAAGCAAACAATGGATAAATTTTTAAAAACTGCTTTTCAATTAGATTTAATTTGTATATTTGCTTTAAGAATCTTTGGTATTAAAATATGAAGTATGTTCAGGTATTTCTTTAAATAAAACAAATATTTCTTGCTTTGTCACAAATCCAAAGACAGTAGAAAGTCCCTTCCTTACATTTCCAACATACATCTGAAGTACCTTTATGTATCTTGACAATTTACCAGATGTTAAATACCAACAGTACATCATTTTATAAAAAAATGTTTTAAATTATAGTTCAATATAAATTTTAAGCTCTTCATTCACATCTGTTCCCATTGTTCAAATGTTATATCTGCTACATCTGATCCTGATGTTAGGATCCAATCCATTGGAGTTCAGTATCATGCATGTATTCCTAAAATACATTTTCAGATAATATAGCATTATAAGAACATCAGTAAGCATTGAATCTATTCAGAGGTGGGTTCCTGCCTCTGATTGCCGGTGCGGTTAATCGCTGAGTTCGGCGCAGAGCCGAAGACGCTGCTCAAGACTGCTCCCGTTCGCGGAGCGGGAGCTTTCCCCGGGCGCTTTCCCCGCCCGCATGGATGCCGCCAATTACGTTCTTTTGCCCTCTGCACATGCGGAACGCTTTGGGCATGCGCAGAGGGCAAAAGAACGCAATTGGCGGCATCCATGCGGGCGGGGAAAGCGCCCGGGGAAAGCTCCCGCTTCGCGAACGGGAGCAGGCTCGAGCAGCTTCTTTGGCTCTGCGCCGAACTCAGCGATTAACCGCACCGGCAATCAGATGCAGGATCCCACCTCTGAATCTATTGTAATAATCCTTCCCCATACTCAGTGCCCTCTGCTCCATTACTGTTGTCATTGATATCACTGGAAAAGTAGCAATTTTCTATTTGACAAGTGATTTATGACTGAGAAATTTAATTGCTTCTCCCTGAGAACGTCACATTGCCCAGAGCATATCACAATTCTTGTGTGTATACTTGAGAAGCATTTTTTTTTCCTTGTTCGGAATAATGAAATGTAGTTTTTCTTTTAAGATAACGAAATGACAGTTGATCGGGGGGGGGGGAACTATTATTATTGCACTCTGAATATTTGCCTCAAGTGACTTATCTCAGCCCCTTTAATTATACAGCTATTCTGATATCTTGTTTGTCTATGTATATATAATAGTCTTTGTACAAATATTTAAATTTATGATAATTGGATGCTTTGACATTTATTAAAATGAAAACATACAGTTTAGGAAAGGGTAAGTTTATATACTTAACTGTTTCCATCCTCCATTCACTTGCAATCCTCTACAAATGAAACACACACACACACACACACACACACACACACACACACACACACACACTCCATTTCCCCCCACTCTGCTTGAAAAGTGCCATTTAATCCCATAAATCGGTTGGTCTAAAAGGCTTCACTCTAATTGTTGTGTCCGGCGCCGCAGTACACAAGAGAGGAGGCTTGTCTCGAACGAATATTTGGTTTAATAACAACAGGTAACAGCTAACTAGAACAGAACAGCAAGAACACCTCAGCCGCGGTCTGACAGCTATTTATACGGAGCTGTCAGACGCGGCAGCCAATGGCAGCTCGCGGATTCTCCCGGAGCCGGCGGGGCCTCAGCCAATCGGCTGAGCCGCTCGCTGTATCCAAGGCTCCTGGGGACGCTACACCAATCTCTTCTCCAGTGCTGGTCACTGGATGTCCATTTCATCCTGAGTTTGACGGCTGCTGTGTTCTACCACCAACTTCCATTATTTCAAAACTGCTGCTCTAAATATCTCCCAATCACTGTGTTTTCTCATCTCTTATGTTTCACAACAGGCCACACATATTCCTTTAGGCAACCCATCTGTTTTCTCCCAGTCAAGTTGATGCACGTTCCTCTTTTTTTTCCCCTCACTCTGTGCCCACAGTACAGCACTGGCTCTCTGTTTATTTGGTCTGAAGTTGCAACATAGGCAGAACTGAACAAAACTACAAAGCTTCAATGGATGCTTATATATTCATTAAGTCTGCATTACTATTACTATTAATCTTCTCATCGTTCCTATCACCCATCTCCTCCCACTTATGACTGTAACTTCGTTGCTTGTATCCTTACGATTTATATTGATTGTTTCCCAGTATGATTTGATTGCGTATTTGTATCCTATGACTATGATTAAGTGTTGTACCTTATGATTCTTGATGAATGTATCTTGTCTTTTTATGTACACTGAGAGCATATACACCAAGACAAATTCCTTGTGTGTCCAATCACACTTGGCCAATAAAGAATTCTATTCTGTTCTGTTCTGTTCTGTTCTACTATTCTATTCTATTCTATTCTATTCTATTCTATTCTATTCTATTCTATTCTATTCTATTCTATTCTATTCTAATTCTAATTCTAATTCTAATTCTAATTCTAATTCTATTCTATTCTATTCTCTGACTTACAGGCATACATTACTCCCACATTTGCAGTACCTATCAGATCTGTGCTGGGACTTCGAGGTGCTCAGAAGGATATAGCTTACTAATATATGTGCATTGGTCAGCTGGTGGTGAGTGCTCACACCTTAAAAGGGGTTATCTCCAATGTGCATGGTTTCAGGGTACTTGGTTGCTTGTTGCTTTCTCACAATAGCCACTGTGGCCCTGGATTTCTGGAATTGGTTGATAGCTGATTGGATGCAACATTAGGCGACACCACTTATGTGGGATGTAGAAATTCTTGGTTCCATTGAAATTGCTGTTGTGGGATGGAGACTGTCTAGCATAGAACCCGTATCATTACTCACAATGAATCATGATTGCTGGTGGTAAGTTGGTGGTGATCAGAACATCTTCAAATATTACTGCCAGCTCTGATATTCTCCAGTCATATTTTTTTATGTCAGTCATATTAAAGATTACTTTGTGAGTGTCTCAGCCTTTCAAGGTAGATTGTACCAAAAACAGACACCACAAGAATGCTGGTCTTTATGGACGCAAGAATACTATTCCCTTTTGATCTAATTTTCCTCTTTGGATCCTAAAAATAGCCTAAAGAAAAATATAGCTGATTCATAAAGAAATGATCTATTTGTAAGCTATTGAGAGCCATATACTAGAATCGAGACTTGTGGTTTTGCTTTGGTTCAGTTACTAAGTGCATTTCAAAATGCTGGCAATAATCTGGCATGACTTAAATCCCAGTTTCTTTAGGAATTATTCCCTACAAATATGATCGTGCCCTTCTATTACATTTCCCAGAAGGAATGCTTTAGGTTGCCACCTCACACTAAGTTGGAGACAAGTCTTAGTTGCAGTCAAAGCATTGTTTTCTGAGCTCAGATACGCTGCTTCTTATTTAAGAAAAAAACAATTTTGTTGGCAACCAGATCCCGGTTTTTGAGAAGTAGGAATTTTGGATCAGCCTGAACTAAGTTGTAAAGTTTATTTATATAATATGTTTATTTATTAGTTATTTTGGTTAGATGAAATATTTTACTTATTGCATTTTTATTATTTTACAATAATAAAATATTGTAAACTTCCGAGTCTCTTGGATGGGTGATAACAGATATATATATATATATATATATATATATATATATATATATATATATATATATATATATATATATATATATATATATATATATATATATATATATATATATATATATATATATATATATATATATATATATATATATATATATATATATATATCCACACTGAACATTTACCCTGAGTGACTACAAATTTTGCAGCTGGTAGTCACTTGTTTTGGTCATCAAAGTTAGTTCAAAATTGGAATAGTTATCCAAGTTCATTCTTTCCTACAACTGAAATGGGACTATATAACTTGTAGACCGAATATAAATATTTCAGGAATCGGTCCATGGGAAAACTCTCAGGTCTTAGAGTAGAATGTAATTCACAGTGATCAAGAAAATAGTAAATTTGCCAAGGTTTCCATCATGGTTATTAAAATAGGGAGGCAGGTATTGGAATCAAACTGCCAGCTTTTGAATGGGATAAGTATAGAAGCCACTGATTGTTGCAGTTTTATTCCACTTGCTTGGCTATATATTTTGATTTATCACTTAATTGTTCAAATATTACCAAATATTTGGCTACCAAATCCCTGATCAGAGAATTCACAAGATTTCTGTAGCCATAGTTTAATCTCAGGATTAGAGAATGGGCTCTTCTCCAGTAACATTGGAAGTAGGACTAGGCCACGGGTGTCAAACTCACGACATCACGTGACATATCGTGATTCCCCCCTTTGTTAAACTGGAGGTAGGCGTGGCCAGCACATGATGCAAGCTGTGAGTTTGACACCACTGGCCTAGGCCCCTCCAGACCCAGCAGTAATTATCAACTCTCCAGAACAGGGGTGTCAAACTGGCAGCCTGCGGCCCAGATGCTTCATGCGTAGGCCACACCCACCCCAGCTCTGTGAATGGGAAAAACATCGTGAAATGTCACGCGATGGCAACGTGACACTGCAAGTTTGGCACCTGTGCTCTAGAAACTCAGCTCCACATTAAGAAATACCATGTTCCCGGCTGTGTCCCAAAGCGAAAAAATATTGCATAAAGATACACCACTGGTTACAGGAAATAGTGGATACACCAGTAGAGCACACAGCAGAACTCTTCTTACTGGGAATATTTAAAGGACAATATAGCCAAAGCAGCAAATATCTAATCCTACACATCACTACAGCGGCCAGAATTGGGTACGCACAAAACTGGAAGAATCCCAATATACCCATGGACAGTACAATAATTAAAAAAAATACGACTGTGCTGAAATGGACAAACTAATGATTGAACTCAGAGGACAAAAAAATTCAGATTACTACATTGTTTGGGAAAAATGGTACAACTGGACTAATAATAGAAACTTGAAACAGTGTGGGACGAGGACACAGGATTAGAAAATATGATAAAATAATATATAAATTGTATAAATATAGTAGCGATATATATAAATGGTGGCAGATCTGTCTATAAATATTGTGATATGTAAAATATGAAAATCAATAAAAAGAAAGAAAGAAAGAAAGAAAGAAAGAAAGAAAGAAAGAAAGAAAGAAAGAAAGAAAGAAAGAAAGAAAGAAAGAAAGAAATACCATGTTCCCAGGCTCATCACAGATATACAGTATGAATTACTTTATTTGATGGCATTTCCTTGCCATTTAAGTAAGATCATTTCCCATGCTTCCATAGTGACTCTGCCTGGTCTGAGAATGGTTGGTTCACATCTCATTGGCCTGAGTCCTTACTGTTGCCTTCTTTGAATTAAAGAGCTTGCTGCTTTCATCATTCTATCCATGCTGGCTGTCTATTGTGGATGCTGGTTGTTAGAATCCTGTTCAAACGATCAGGTGTGTTAATATATGATTAAGCCACAAATCATTGTTATGTGTATATTGCTTTAAATGCATTGTGGATGATTACTATATAAGCAAGCAAGAGAGCATGCTCAATATGGTTGGTGGTTTAGTGTGGTGAGTGGTGTTTGACGGTGTGTTCCGGATTGAAGACTCTCTCTGCTTTACGGATGAGTAGATTACTTTATGACTGTGTGGAATTGCTGTGAAGAGAAGAAGTAACTATCTGTGATAGTATAGAATTAAGTGATAGCTGTAACCTTTGTTTGTGAGTTAAAACAAAGATAGGCAAGAAGAAGAAACTTCACATTGACTGAATAACTGTGTATGACTTGGACTTCCTATTTAACTTTGCTACTATTTTGTACATATTAAAGATATTCTGTTTATTGACTGAATAGCATTCATATCAAACTGCAACACCATTACTACAACACATTTCGCTGTGTATGTGCTTAACAGCACAATAACTCCTTAACATTTGCATTACTCCACACATTACAAAATATGCTCATTCCCACATGGAAAAGAAACATTCATTTTCTGGCTGCATTCATTCCACCATAAAGATATTGATGTATACATTAGAGAAAGTTTATGTAACAACCTACAGTTTACATTGCATCAGTGGTGGGTTGCTACCGATTCGGACCAGTTCGCACGATCCGGTGGCGGAAATTTGGCCTTGTTTGCCGAACCGGTAGTGATGGCCGGCTTGCCACGCCCCAAAACCAGTTCCCCAGTTGCCGCTGCTTGAAAGCGGCTGGCAACGAACCCTCTTTGCATGTGCAAAGGCTTCTGCGCATGTGCAGAGGGTCAGAACCCGGATGTAACGCGCACACGTGAGCGAGCATAACAAGACGCGCACACTTCCGAACCGGTAGGTAAGGTAAGAGAAACTCACCCCTGCATTGCATCTATATCTTGGGCCACAACAATCATGTGTATCTCTTTCCCTTATTGTGAAAATAATTGAGATATAAATAATTTAAAAACCTTGCCTTGAAGCTTTAAAATAATCATAACTGAGCTGCACTTTCCTTGCTCTGCAATGATTTTGTGTCATTTGCTGTTTTCCTTTGGCTATTTAGTAATATAGGGAAAATGTTATGAAGTTCAATTGTTTCTGTCAAATGATAACTGTCCCACGTCAGTTTACAGGCAGCATAAATAAATCTGACAGCACCAGCAAGAAGAAAGTAAACATGCAGAAAAATTATTGAGCATTGTGAACTATCTGCATAGTTAAGATTAATTATTGTGAGATAACAATCTCTACCCCAAGATAAAACAAACTCCAGAATTTGCTTCCAATAAATATTGAATCTGATTTCCTTTTTTACTTTCTAAAGAAAGTAGATACATTTGCTTAATGGAGTTCCCAACTGAAGCTTTTGCCAGCAGGCAATTCCATTAGTTACCATTCAAGGTTTGGCTGATGGTCACTCATGATAATGAGTACACAACTTATACAATCCATATTGGAAATGTCACTTTTTCATCATATATTTCCAACATATAATTGATCATTCAGAGACAAATAGAGTGGCCTGCCATCTCCAAAGTGTTAAGTTTGGCTTTGAATGTGGTTTCATGAACATGTTTTATAGATTTTAAAAAAGTGCATGCATTCCTTTGTTCTGGTGTGTATAAATTAAGCATTGCTCTGCTTCTCAATTCTTTCCATCTGTTTGTTTCTCTGGCTTAACAGGTCCTACTGCCCCACAATAGTTTACCATTCTAACAATAGCGCTTAGAGTTATATACTGCTTCACAGTGCTTTACAGCCCTCTCTAAGCGGTTTACAGAGTCAGCATATTGCCCCCAACAATCTGGGTCGTCATTTTATCGACCTCGGAAAGATGGAAGGCTGAGTCAACCTTGAGTTGGTCAGAATCGAACTCTTGGCAGTGGACAGAGTCAGCCGGCAGTACTGAATTCTAACCATTGTGCCACCACAGCTCTATCTATTATCCATAATGTTGGGGAATAAGAAACTGAGTTCATTTAATACATTTTTCAAATTCATTCTATCATCAAAGACTCTGCATCTTGTTTAGCTACAGTATGCTTTCTATACTGGACAATAACTCATCCAATCAATGAAGAATGATTCGAATATGCGTCTTTTGTAAGGTATACATACTGTACAAAACATTCATCTTTCTGTCAGTCTTCAATCTACTGACAGTAAGTATCGTTGAAGAAGAAGATGAAAAAGACTTTTTTTTCCCCTCGTGGGTTCTCGACAGGAACTGAGGTTTATTTTATATTTCATGAAATAGTAAAGAATGTAACAGGCTCCAATCTGAGTCGGTTACCGGGACCAAAGATTTATTCTTCCAAGCTTTCGCACTTGTGCTAGAGCCCATCATCAGTAAAAAATGTAATTCTTGTTACAGGTTCTCAAATACAGTAGAAACAAAGGTGGGCAAACAAACAAACAAATATAGTCATTTAAGGCAGATAAATGTACCCCTAATTTGAAAGCCAATTCCATCTTGTTCATTTAGTATGATCAACATTATAACTTTGCCATTCACAAAGTTTGCAGCCATGCTAATAAATCTGGAAGGAGAAATGAATAGGCACATTATAGCATGAATTCTGTGTGGAGTTTTCACCCCTCCGGTTTGGAAGTTCATTTGGAAAATGCAGCGAAATTGTGGAGGTAACCTCACTTAAAAACCTCCAATCTGTCTTTTTTACACACCACATCACTATGAGTGTATGGGAAATGATGTGGGAGAGGGAATGTCTAAAAACAGATCCATTAGGAGGAAGGAAGGAAGGAAGGAAGGAAGGAAGGAAGGAAGGAAGGAAGGAAGAAGAAGAAAGAAAGAAAGAAAGAAAGAAAGAAAGAAAGAAAGAAAGAAAGAAAGAAAGAAAGAGGGAGGGAGGGAGGGAGGGAGGGAGGGAGGGAGGGAAGGAAGGAAGGAAGGAAGGAAGGAAGGAAGGAAGGAAAGAAAGAAAGAAAGAAAGAAAGAAAGAAAGAAAGAAAGAAAGAAAGAAAGAAAGAAAGAAAGAAAAAGAGAGAGAAATAATGAAGAAAGAAAGGAAGGAAGGAAGGAAGGAAGAGGAAAGAAAGAAAGAGAGAGAGAAAGAAAGAAATAAAAGAGAGAGAGAAAGAAAGAATGAAAGAAAGGAAGGAAGGAAGGAAGGAAGGAAGGAAAGAAAGAAAGAAAGAAAGAAAGAAAGAAAGAAAGAAAGAAAGAAAGAAAGAAAGAAAGAAAGAAAGAAAGAAAGACAGAAAGAAAACTTCCAACTCCGACTTTTCTGATATTTGTGATGGGAGTGTATCTTTGCCGACTATTGAGAGCCATATACTAGAATGAGACTTGTGGTTTTGCTTTGCTTTAGTTTCTAAGTGCATTTCAAAATGTTGGGTCAATGCCAAATATACTAATTATTCTATTACATTTAAGGTACACAATATAGCACAGTGATGGTGAACCTTTTTGGCACTGAGTGGCCAAACCAGAACGCGTTTGCATGTGCACGTGCCGGAGCACCAGAAACCCGAAGACCAGTTGGCCGGCGCGCGCATGCCTGTTTTTTGGTTAGTTTTGGTTGTTTTGGGGGCCGTTTTCAGGTCATTTTTCATACCCTGAAAACGGCCTGAAAAGTGCCCCAGAAACAGCCTGAAAACAGCCTGAAAACGGCCCAAAAAACCAGCTAGAAAATGGCCCGGAAATGGGCCAGAAAATGGCCTGGAAAACGGCCTATTTTTTGGACCCGTTTTCAGGCTATTTTCAGGCCATTTTCTGGTGCTCTGGCACCCGCAAAGACCAGCTGGCCGGCGTGCATGTGCTTGCTGGAAACCAGAAGAGCAGCTGGTGATGGTGCTTGTGCCCACAGAGAGGGCTCTGTGTGCCACCTCTGGCACGCGTGCGATAGGTTCGCCATCACAGATATCGCGCTTTCCAGATTTGTGTAAATCATGGAGACCGGGAGTTATTCTGTTCAGTTGTGAACGCCCTGGCAACATAATTCTCTTTCAAGTTGAAGTTGATTGTTAATGAATTAATAGTTATTGTTGTGTTTTTCTTAGCACAGACGTCAGAGTCGGTATAACTTAAAACTATTTGTTAGGTAACAGTTTAGGGCAAGTTTAGTTTGTCTCAGTCTTCTATGACTGTCTTTCCCTACTTTTCTCCTCAGTTTTTCTTCATCTAGCCAAGCGGTGTCAAACTGGCGGCCCACTGGCTGGATAAGTCATGTGTAGGCCACGCCCACCCCAGCTCCGCGAAGGGAAAAACATCGCAAAACGTCACGTGATGGCAATGTGATGCCGCGAATTTGACACCTGTGTTCTAGTCTATTGCAATGTGTCTTCAGACTTGCAGGGCTACACCACAGAAGTTGACATAAAATTAGTCATTGTTTAATACAAGCTGTTATTAAAAGCAATATTTAGTGATCTTGAGAAATTGCATGGTGAAACACCATGGTTTTGTCAGTTTTTACATATGTTTCTCCACTATTACACAAGATTAGAGACTGGACTGCCATCTGTCTCAAATGATGTAGGAATTCCTGCTTGAGCAGGGGGTTGGACTAGATGACCTACAAGGTCCCTTCCAACTCTAATAATAAATCTAAATCTAAATTATGTTTGGTGCTCAGTGACCAGAAAAGCTTGCTGATTCCTACTCTGAATTTTCCAGTCAAGATTGGACCGTTGTAAAGTACAGTTGGTTTTCTCATGTTTTCCATGTAACATATCTTTAAAATATTCTGGGAAATGTAAATGGTAGATCCAGATTCATTGCCTGGCAAGAAGAATAAATGACAATATGGTTGGTTAATGCAAAGTCTCTAACAATTGTTTTGGGTGCTATGTGTGAATTTTGGATCCTGCTGCAAAAACTTGCAAAGCCAAACTTGTAGCAAACAAACAAGCAAAGAAAGAACAAACGATTAATCTGTTTGTCTATATACCAATTTTTCCTGGCCAAGATTTACAGACACCATATGATTTTAGCTGTTATATCAATACGTTGCCTGTTTTCACATTACCTTTTAAGAGATAATACTAAGTCATATGATTTGGCTGAATATTTTATAGTAAAATTTCATGCTTTCTTCAAATTGGTGATGGTAGTTATCTACCAATATGATTATTGTTGGCTGCAACTTAAGAAGAGTGAATTAATCACATATCATAAATATGGTGCTTTTTTTGGGAGGAAACCAGAACCAAATTTTATTTTTATTTATTTATTTTATTTATTTATTTTGTCAAGTACATGTTGGTAATATACATAGATGTAACATTGTTTATATATACAAGATTGGTACTGAAAGAGGGAACATTAGGACAGGAACGGTAGGCATGCTGGTGCACTTATGCACGCCCCTTACTGACCTCTTAGGAATCGGGTGAGGTCAACAGTGGACAGTCTTAGGGTAAAGTTTTGGGGGTTAGGTGACGAAACCACAGAGTCAGGTAGTGCATTCCAGGCATTTACCACTTTGTTGCTAAAGTCATATTTTCTACAGTCAAGTTTGGAGTCATATTTTCTACAGTCAAGTTTGAGTTTGTATCTGTTATGTGCTCGTGTATTGTTGTGGTTGAAGTGACACAAATGACACAAGTCCCACAACAGTTTTTCCTTACATATGGACAATCATCATCTGTGGATCCGAAAAGATCCTTTTTGGAATATACATAATGCCACAGGTGGAGTGGAGCACCTCATTACGCTTTGGATGCTTCTGGATTGAAAGGATTACCCACCTATAAGCTGTTGTCCAGGGAATGCCCAATTGTGTTAACACAACACATTTTTTGGAGAGGCTTCTTTCATGAGCTCTCCCTGGGATGTCCTTAAGACAACAGGTCAAGCCCTTTGCTACTCAACAAATGAATATGCCTGCCCAGTCTGGTATATTCAGCACACTCTTAAATTTTCTCTCCATTTAATTGAGCATTAAATGCATCTTTTTCTATTCCATCTTTCTTTCAGGAACAAAAACAGCACATAAAGTATTCTTCTCCCCTATAATGTTATGAGTATAACAATACCATGATTAATAATCCTAAAACACACACACACAAATGACTTGCCGAAAGTCATTATGTGACCTTCATAGCTGAGTAAAATTACAAGCTCCCTGAGGATTTGAACATTGATATATAGGTATAGTTTCTGAGCCAGCAAGGGCTCTACATGCAAATGTATTTATATGGCCATCAATAATAATAATAATAATAATAATAATAATAATAATAATAATAATAATAATAATAATAATAATAATAATAATAATAATAATAATAATAATAATAATAATAATAATAATAATAATAATAATAATAATAATAATAATAATAATAATAATAATAGAGATCTGCAGCTACTACAGTTTATTTTTCCATTTTGGTAAAACACTTGTAACTGTGGAGAGAACACTCTGCACAGTGCGTCCCTTAGGAAGAAAGATAGAGACTTTAATGGCCGTTTTAATGATTTTCACTGCTCCCCTAATCTCAGTGCTTTCTTTCTATTGATTTTATAATGAGAATCCATGAGACAAAGGGAATAGCAAAGTTTCTCTACCTGGCATATCTTCTTCTGCTGTCCCTAAAGAAGCATCAAGAAAACAATGACAAAATAGTATGACCCAATTCAATTGTACAGTTCTAATTGTTATAGTGCTTACTGGAGTTTTTCATTTGGCAAGTGTAGATTATTCTTATTTTATTTTCTCGACAAATGAGTACTGCTACACTAAAGTTCAGTCTATGATCCACTTGAAAACAATCCTTGATTCACAACACTGAGTAATTATTTGAGCTACATTTTCAACAAATAGCCTTTTATTGGGGAGGTTGAATAAAGAGCCTTACAAAAAAGTGTGTGTATATACATATACCGGAGGTGGGTTCCTGCCGGAGCTGCCCAATGCAGAGCACCGGTAGGGAGCGGTGGATTGCACAACCGCTTCAGAGCCCTCTCTGCCGGTCCATTGTGCGTGTCACCATTTTTTCCCGGTGATTTTGGGTCAATTTTGCTTCTGCACATGCGCAGAAGCAAAATCGCGCCAAAATCTCGTGAGGGATGCGCGAGAGAGATTTTGGGTCAATTTTGCTTCTACGCATGTGCAGAAGCAAAATCGCGCAAGGGGACATGCACGCGCCCCCCCCAAAGCGTGGAGATGTACGCGCAGCGCACCGGCACCAGTAAGACAGCAAACCGCCGCTGACATATACATATACATATGCATGTGCATGTGCATATACATGTGCATAATATAAATAAACATATACTTGTATATAATATAACCAATGTTACTATGGAAGTATTGGGGCAGAGAAGAGAGAGGTGTTTAAAACTAAAACTAAAAAACTTTAGTTTAAAACTAAAAAACTTTAGTTTAAAACTAAAACTAAAAAACTTTGGAGACTATATGTGAATGCATTGCAAATTGAGCTGATTTTTGTGCATCTGAATAAACTTGGTATATACTTTTTAATTATTATTTGGTTGGTGAAGATTAAAAAAAATCTTCCCTGAAATACTTCAGTTTAATCCAGGTTAATGAAAGATTATAGTGCCATACTTATTGGCAGCAAATACCACTGAATACATTAGGACCTATTTTTCACTTAACAAATATCAGATTTGACAGCTGCTTAACTCATTAAAACTAATTGAAAAACTCTGTTCAAACAGAGATGCAAAAGGCAATTCTTTTAGTTATCTTTAAAATTTAAAGGTCACAACAGAAAAGGAATTACTTTTAAAACTTTTTGTATTTTCTGTTTATCTCTGAAACTGGAAAAACTACATGTTTGCATATACTTAAACCATAGCATAAGTAAACATTTCAAATGGAAAAGGAATAGTAAAATTAGTCTTATGAATAGATCCATTGAAATAAATAACTTAATAATGAGTAGCTTAATTATGATTACTGGAAGAGTAAAGGAGGTATGTTTATTCAATCTAAAGTTATTAGCTTTGGATAGGCAGCCAGAACAGGACACCTTTTAACCTCCCTTTTTATAGAAATTAGCCAATCATTATCAATGGAATGGAATACATTTCTCTATTACAATATTTTCTGCCTATCAGTAAGTGCATCTCTTCCCCTATACCAGGGGTAGGCAAAGTTGGCTCTTCTATGACTCATGGACTTCAACTCCCAGAATTTCTGAGCCAATCATGCTAGCTTAGGAATTCTGGGAGTTGAAGTCCACGAGTCAACTTTACCTACCCCTGCCCTATACAATCTTTCCTTCCATATTCTGCTGAAACAGATGTTTCCTTATCGTAAAGTTACAGTAATCTTCCTTAATGTAGTTAAACAGATGTCACTTTATCTAAAGCTAAAACAATGAGTATTTTTTTTAAAAAAAAATTTATTAAGTTGTTTTAAAATATACAAAAACACATAATACGAAAAAGACATACAAAAAGGACATACAATATATATATATATATATATATATATATATATATATATATATATATATATATATATATATATATATATATATATATACACACACATACATACATATATATATATACACACACACATACATACACACACACACACACACAAACATATATATATATATATATATATATATATATATATATATATATATATATATATATATATATATATATATATATATATATATATATACAAATCAAGCATATATAGCAATATATAATTTCATAAACAGTATAGTCTAAGCTAAAAGAAATATATATATATATACATACATAAGAAAAGAGAAAAAGAAAAGAAAGAAAAGAAAAAAGAGGTACATACTTTAAAATGAGAAATAGTAGTTATAAATATATAGTACAGCTTTTGCGTATCGTTATCGTTTCGATATCTAAGTTATTATTTTCTTAATTTATCATCAATCTATTTAAACTTATTATTCTATTCATCACCCTTAACATGTTAAGTTTGTTTGTTTTGTTTGTTTGTTTTCCAACCATTTATACCAGTTTCCCCAGATTTTGTAGTATTCTGAATCTTCTTTATCATGTAGTTTCATAAAACAATGAGCATTTTATCTCCTTTATACATGTGCTTTTCTATACATAAGATATAAATCTTCCTTTACATAGATTTTGCTAAATAACATATTTATTTATACTGGCATTTGTAAATGGCATACCTTAATTTAAACTTAATTTACCTTAATTTAAACTCTAGTTTAATGAAAAGAAGGACTAGGGGAGACACGATAGCAGTATCTATCCAATATCTCAGGGGTTGCCACAAAGAAGAGGGAGTCAAGCTATTCTCCAAAGCACCTGAGGGCAGGACAAGAAGCAATGGGTGGAAACTAATCAAGGAGAGAAGCTACTTAAGGAGAAATTTCCTGACAGTTAGAACAATTAATCAGTGGAACAGCCTGCCTCCAGAAGTTGTGAATGCTCCAACACTGGACGTTTTTAAGAAGATGTTGGATAACCATTTGTCTGAAGTGGTGTAGGGTTTCCTGCCTAAGCAGGGGGTTGGACTAGAAGACCTCCAAGGTCCCTTCCAACTCTGTTATTCTATTCTATTCTTATTGTAAGCATGATAGAGGAAATATTCCAATAATATTCCAATAGTATTGTAATATACAGGCAGGAAAATAGGGACCTCCAGGAATCAGCCATATATAATAGAGGGGACATAATTATATGGTCCTATTTATAGAGAACACATATACATTGCTTCAATTAGAACATAAATTGTTCTCCAAATTCAAAGTGGGTGGCATATTTTATAAACAAGAGTGGAACATTACAGAGGCTGGAAGCAACTAGGAAAGACAGAATGATATCATCTTTATAAAAAATGGCAGCCAAAAATAATAAAATAGAGAAGAAAATCAAGAGTGATCAAGAAGCAGTCAAATTATGAATTAAGTGTGAAATGAATTTTGACATTCCAGTATTTTAAAAAAACTGAAATAGTGACAACACAATTTGCTGTTGTCACTGGAAAGGAAATTTGATTCATTGTACCCACCAAATAGCTATATATGTAAAATATGCCTTCATTTTCTCTTGAATTTTTATGATACAAATCTTTGAGGTGGCATCCTATTATTAATATTTGGTTATAAGGTTGTTGAGAAAGTGGTGGCACTCCAACTCCTACGACTGTTGGATGACACTGATTTTCTGGATCCCTTTCAATCTGGTTTCAGGCGCGGCTACAGTACGGAAACGGCTTTGGTCACCCTGATGGATGATCTCTGGCGAGCCCGGGATAGGTGTCACTCCTCTATCCTGGTGCTACTTGACCTCTCAGCGGCCTTCGATACCATTGACCATGGTATCCTTCTGCGTCGTCTCGGAGAGGTGGGGGTGGGCGGCACTGTTTTGCAGTGGTTCTCCTCCTTCCTCTCTGACAGGATGCAGTCGGTGTTGACAGGGGGGCAGAGGTCGAGCCCTAGGCCCCTACTATGTGGGGTGCCGCAGGGTTCGGTCCTCTCACCCATCCTGTTTAACATCTACATGAAGCCACTGGGTGAGATCATCCGACAACACGGGGTGAGGTATCAGCAATATGCTGATGATACCCAGTTGTACATCTCCACCCCGTCTCAATTCGGGGAAGCCGTAGACGCAATGGGCCGCTGCCTGGCTGATGTTAGGGTCTGGATGGGGAAGAACCGGCTAAAACTTAACCCTGACAAGACTGAGTGGCTGTGGATATTGCCTCCTAAGGACTTGACCAACTGTCCCTCCTTGGTTCTTGGGGGGGAGAAATTAGCTCCCTCAGAATGGGTTCGCAATTTGGGTGTCCTTCTAGATCCACAGCTTAAATTGGAGCAACATCTTTCAGCTGTGGCTAGGGGGACCTTTGCACAGGTACGTCTGGTGCACCAATTGCGACCCTACTTGGAGAAGGAGGCACTTCTCACAGTCACTCATGCCCTTATCACCTCACAGCTGGATTACTGCAATGTGCTCTACATGGGGCTACCCTTGAAGAGTGTCCAGCGACTGCAATTGGTGCAAAATGCAGCTGCGCGAGCTGTGGTGGATGTACCCAGATGCACCCACGTAACACCGATTCTCCGCCAGCTGCATTGGTTGCCCATTAGTCTCCGGATCCAATTCAAGGTGTTGGTCGTTACCTTTAAAGCCCTACATGGCTCAGGGCCAGGTTACCTTCGGGACCGCATCCTGCCGCATACCTCCCTACGACCGGTTAGGTCCCACAGAGTGGGTCTCTTCCAGGTCCCATCAACCAAGCAATGCCGGTTGGCGGGGCCGAGGGGGAGAGCCTTCTCTGTGGGAGCCCCCTCCCTTTGGAACCAACTCCCTCCAGAGATCAGGATTATCCCCACCCTGCTGACCTTCCGTAAAGCAATAAAAACTTGGCTCTTCCGGCAGGCGGGGTATGAATGAAAGTTTTTTAAATTATGGATAGTATTTTAACATGGCTTTTTTAAAAAAAAATTGTTTTCACTTATTATATGTTTCTATACATGCTGTGAGCCGCCCAGAGTCCCTCGGGAGTTGGGCGGCATAGAAATTTTAATAAATAAATAAATAAATAAATAAATAAATAAATAAATAAATAAATAAATAAATAAATAAATAAATAAATAAATAAATAAATAAATAAATAAATAAATAAATAAATAAATAAATAAATAAATAAATAAATAAATAAATAAATAAATAAACAAACAAACAAACAAACAAACAAACAAACAAACAAACAAACAAATAAATAAATAAATAAATAAATAAATAAATAAATAAATAAATAAATAAATACGTATAAAACAAGCAAATATATTAAATACATTGCTGAAGTTTTTATTCAAAGTGGAAAATCTCCTGGACTGTTAGAGAAATTTTATAAAGAATTTAGAAATCTTAATATCTGAATTTCTATTTTTATGGAATACTTTGTACCAAGGAAATCCCTTACCAGAGACATTCTGATGCGTTTCCATCTCTGGTAACCCATCAGAATTTGTTGAGATATTCATATACTGGAAGAGTCAATGGTAACATGATCAGCCAATGAATTTGCATAGTGACAAGGTCAGCCAATGAGAGTAAAGTGCTACTGAGCATGTGCAAAGAATGTGCATGTGCATGTGCATGTGCATGTGCATGTGCATGTGCATGTGCAAAGAAACTGAAACTTAACTTAAAGGCTGGGTGTGGCTCCAGTCTCCACTCTGTATTCTTCCACTCTCTGAACTTTGCTGTAATGAAAGTAACTCTCCTGCTTATGTTTACCTGTAACTGATTAAAGAGAAATACTCTGCAAATGGTATTGTGAATATCTGTTATTTTGACTATAAAGAAGCTATTTAATTCAGCAAAAAGCAGTCAATTGCGTGAGCTTCCGATTTATTTTTCAACGGAGAAAAATCTCCAATAGAATTCCCACGAATACATAAGGCACAAAAAAATTACAGGGTTATCCTCTGGATTGTGAGGCTACAAAACAGTTTTCATGGTTGGTTACATGCAGCACATAAGGCTCAAGTGTAATTGGGACTATTTAAATGCAAGTTTGAGTGAGTCGGTAAGGTTATTTCACCACCACCCCTGAAATTGTCAATTGTGTTCTCAGACTTTATGTTATAAGCTGATGTCACCTTAATTTAAACTTTGACTTCCTATTACTAAGCCTACGATGAAGATTAAAAACTTTCTACTATAGTTATTTTTAAATAGAAAATGACATTTTAAGTTGGCAGAGCTGTCTTCGAAGGGTACTTAAGCACAGCAGAGAGTGCTAGCATCAGCATACTTCAAGCTAAAAATGATACTATAACATTAATAATTAACCAATAAAGTTTTAGTTTTTTTTAAAAAAAAGATTGTACATATATATTTAGTATATTTACTGCCTTCATTGCATGAACAAAAATAGTTTTTACATTTTTACTTTGAAGGACTTTCTTTCTCACCACACCACATTTTTGTCATCGTTTCAAGCTCTTGTCTTCACTTCTTTTGAACAGTGATGGCAGACTTTTGGGGCTAAGCATGTCGAAAATTTGCAAAATTCCTAACTTGAATCTGGTGGCATGTCAGCCCATCTGCCCTGAACAAAAGAAAACCAATTCTTTATATATTAATTCCTTTAAAAAAAATACAGACAAATTGAGGCACCTTTGGGTTGCACAAGACTGTTCTGCCCCAGCTACGGACCAGAAAGAACATAGCATACACACAGTTTGTTCAAACCTATGTTTACTCAATTAACGACTACTAATAAGCTTGCTTAGTAGTTGACACACAGAAACACAAGTTAAAGCAATCTTTTCTTGAAAAATCAGCTGTTAATTAAACTGCGTTAACAGCTAGCAGAAGTCCATGAAATCAGAAAGCAAGTCTAAGTAAATAGTCCTGGGTATATCAAGAAGATTACAAGGGTTAGCAAAATGCCTAGAAGCAGTCCGCAGGAAGAATGCCAAAACAGATAAGCTGAGCAGATGTTTTCAGAACATGAAGGCACATGAATGAACAAACGTTATTTCCTGCAGAGTTTTTGCTGTTGTCGTCATCCCTTAAATAGGCTATGGGACTGGCCAATTAGCCCCAAGCCTACTCCCGAGGAGACCTCCTCCTGAGGAACCATTCTTTTTGGCAGCTCTGCGTGCTCGTGCATTAAGAAGAGGAGGAGCCTCTTCTTCCTCATCACTGATGTGAGGTGCTGGAGGTTCTGAAGGCCCTGGCTGAATCTCTGCCTCTGGCACCGAGTCCTCGCTAGCCTCTTCACTGTCTGACTCAGGTGCCAGCTGCACAGGCCACTGGCACATCACCACATTGGCCTCTTCTCAGACAGGATCCGCTACCAGCTGCATGGGCTGCTGGCGGGCCACAACAAAGACCTTCATTCTTGAAATGGCTCTTCCGCAGCCTTTCTAACCTCAGAAAACCATGCAAAACTGTACCCCATGCTCACATAATATTTGGAGGTACAGAGGCTGCTTTAGAGCATGGCCATTCTCCTGTTGCATCTGCAGCTTCCAAAAAGTGCATGAGAACTAAGCGTGTTTTCAAAAACTGTTGTTGGATGTCAGTGAATATTGGTATCCACCTTTCATCAGGGATGGTTTTCACTTACCTTCCCTACCCTATGGTTCGCAAATGTGAGCGCAAGCGTGTGCACACTTGCTTCCCTCACACGCACTACCTCTGAACATGCTCACAGCTTCCCGTGCACGAGCTTTACTCACATGCGAACCTTCTGCGCATGCGCCCGGCCTCAAAAACATGCACAAATAGGATAGCATAGAGCTGGGGCGGGCCCATCCGCGATTTCCGCTACCGGTTCGGGCGAACCAGTCTGAACAGGCTGAATACCACCTCTGCCTTTGATACACGTCATAAGTTCACTATCATTGCACAAGAACATGTTGGTGAACTTTTTATAATTAGATAACAGTTCTTGTACTTCTATTGTAAAGTGGTGAGGACCTCTACAAGTGTCTTGCTTGCTTTTGAAAAATATATATTCATTTTGGTAATGGAAAACTTCATCAGGTTCCTGAATTTAAATATGGGATAATTTTTCTCCAGGACTTTTTCTGATCACTATGATTGAGCGAACAGGGATGTTAAAACATGCTGTACAGAAACGTAACAGAAATGAAAACTCTTATTAAAAGCTTTCTCATAATGATGCGGTAGGGTAAAAAAAACACTGCACCAAAAGAAATATTAAAATATTATGTTGAAAGAATATCTTTCTTTCATTTTTAAAAGGAAAATGAGGACAGGGAAGAGTAGGTTCCTGCACAAAACTATGGGCTCTGTTCATCCCCTACTCTTTTACAACCTTCCTTTTACCCATGCTTTACACTTTGTGTAGTTTTGATTGGCTTTATTAGATTTTAACTGTTGTTATTGTTGTTGTTAACTGCCTTAAGTGCCCTCTTGGCACATAAATAGATAGATACGTAATACCAACAACAAGATATAAAGAAATTCAAAACAGCAAACATTAAAGCTCCTGAAAAAGGAAGGCTTCATATCACAGGTGGTATTCCCTTCCCTTCCCTACCGGTTCGCAAATGTGAGCGGGCACGCATTAGCTTCACTTGCACATACCTCCGCGCATGCGTGTGGCCTTCAGCGCATGTGCTGTGCTCGCACATGCGGCTTGCACGCATGTGCATGGCTTCAAAATGTGCCTAAATGGGACAGCATAGCACCGGTGTGAGCATGGGCGTGGGGCCCCACCCGCCCCCACCCACCCCCATCCGCCAATTGCTACTACCAGTTCGCCTGAACCGGTCTGAAGTGGCTGAATACCACCTCTGCTTCATATGCTACTGAAGGACCTGAAACATTTTATTGTGTAGTGAAAGTCTACTCTTTATTGATGCTATCTGCCATATCTCTGATTAAAAAATGAAAAGAAAAAGGTAGAAGGTTCTTTGAAAGGGGATAATTAAATAGACAAGTAAGGTTACTCTTTCCCTGGAATGTCATACTATGTTCTCATTACTTTAAGAATTTTGGTTAAAAAAATAATTGGTGACACATTATTTTCAGCAAGAGATTTGGGCTGGTGAATCTTGATCTAATGAACTGAAGAAACAGGCCCGGTTTTCAAATTTATAATAAATATTGGGCTTTCGTCTTATATTGTCAATTATTTAACTCTAGTTAAACAGAAGGAATATAATGTATAATTTCTCCCACACAAAAAAAATACAGATGAAAAATATAAAATTCAGAAAGTTAGCTTTTATATAATTTTTATTAATGTAAAAACTAATGCAATCATATATGGTCCTCTGCTCTCTCTGTAAACATTTTCCCATTATCCAGTGGAGATAACAGCTGAGTAAGCACAAAGGGGATAAGATTAGATATTTGGAAAGATCAATAATTTAATTTAAGTTGAATTTTTTGACATTCACATTACTAGCTTACTTGCATCCTTTAAACTTACTTACTTAATTGCATTCTGTAAAGTCTTAGACCAGCCAAGTTGAAAATACTGATGAAACGTCTGAAAATTAATAAATAAATTCCTTTTTCATCACACAAAATGTCACTTTTGGAAAGGCTCTGAGGACTACACATTTTACTGTGCCTAAGGACTATCTGTCCTTTTTCTTAGATTTTTCTTAGTTTTATTTTCATATTAAAAAAAGCTTGATGAATAAAATCCCCTGCCTTGCCTTGAACATGTTCCCTCATTAAATCTGACCTATTCATACCAAAGCTAATATTCAGCTTAAACATCTGAACATTTTTAGCTTTTAGCTAAAATTTCCACTTGACCTTTTCTCCTTTATTCTACATTGGAAGAATATGAAAGTAGAACTTTAAATTTAATATAAGGCTAGAATTAAAGTCACATCAGGGGAAAAAAACAGTATTTCAATTGCAAAAAACAGTCATTTTTAGGTGGAAGGCTATAAAAGGAATCTTAATTGAAGTTCATATTTCCTCATTAAAATGCTTTTTGATGTTTCTTCTTCTAGAGCAGTGATGGCTAATCTTTTTGTCATTGCGTGCCAAAAGCATGCACTCGCGCGCACCCTTAATGCAATGTGTGTGTGATTCCCCTGCATGCCCTGCCCCTCTACACATGTGTGCATGACCCCCTGCGTGTGGCCCATCCCCGTGCACGTGTGTGTGACCCCCCTGTGCTCCCCCACCCCCCATGCATGCATGTGCAACCCTTCACATGACCCCCATTCCCTTGCATGTGCACATGCCCCCCCGTGACCCCATCCATGCATGCAAACATGACCCCCGCACTCCCCCGCCCCTGTGCATGCACGTGCAACCCCCCTATGTGCCCCGCCCCCCACACATGTGCAACTGGGACCTGAAAACCAGCTGGCCAGCGGGAGGTGCATGCACATGTCTGGTGGAGCTGAACTGGGGTGATGGCTCGCGTGCCCACAGAGAGGGCTCTGCGTGCCACCTGTGGCATGCGTGCCATAGGTTGGCCATCATGGTTCTAGAGTCATACTCTCTGGCAATAAATATTCACAATTCAATAGAAGTTTATAATAAACATGGAACACCCTCCTCCTCCTCCTCCTCCTCCTCCTCCTCCTCCTCCTCCTCCTCCTCCTCCTCCTCCTCCTCCTCCTCCCGCTCCCCCCTATAGTTCTAAAGCTCATCCAACTATCTCTGTGACAATGTGTTCTTCTAACCTTGTTCCTCATTCCATGTTCCATATTGATGACTTCTTTTCACTTTGTTGCTGTTCATCAAACTTGTATACTGTTTCAACATTGCCAGTAAAACAGGGGGTCTTCCTAAGATGGAAATGACATCTTTTAGACTTCTACAATATCTTAAAACATATTTGGAGACTAAACAATCAGTTTTAGATTTCAGGACTTTAATTAATTTGTTAAAGTGTCATTCCAAATTCTCCTTAAATTTGTCTTTCTTTAAAAAAAATGGAATTATATGATTAAGGAGGGGTGATTGAAAGATGGACTCAAATTCACAAGGGAAGAAACTAAAGTCATTTTACCATAATTGTTTTACGTTAACTTTATTCTACCTATGCTTGCAGCAACATAGGAGCTCCCTATCGTCTTGTACTGAATTTCCAAGAAACTAATGAGTTTCCAAAGTGGCCATAATATAGGAATATTCTTTTGGGATACAAAAGAGCCAGTTTGGTCTGGTGATTAAAGCTCAAGGCTAGAAACCAAGACACTGTAAGTTCTTGTCCCATCTTAGATTTGAAAAAACTGGTTGGGGGAGCCTGGGCCAGTCACTCCCTCTCAGTCAGCCCACCTTATAGGATTCTTGTGGGGGAAATAGAAGCAGGAAGGAGTATCAGATATGTTTGCTGCCTTATTTACAACAAAATTAATAAAGGTGGGATAAGAAAGAAAGAAAAAGAAAGAAAGAGAAGGAAGGAAGGAAGGAAAGAAAGAAAGAAAGAAAGAAAGAAAGAAAGAAAGAAAGAAAGAAAGAAAGAAAGAAAGAAAGAAAGAAAGAAAGAAAGAAAGATTGTAGTTTACCCAGTCTTAAAAGTTTGAACCATTATTGATGATATTGTGGCTGTTATTCGGTAACACACATCACTGTAACTCAGATATCTGATTCATATGACCCCGTCTCCACCCCGTCTCAATTCAGGGAAGCTGTGGATGTAATGGGCCGCTGCCTGGACGATGTTAGGGTCTGGATGGGGATGAACCGACTAAAACTTAACCCTGACAAGACTGAGTGGCTGTGGATACTGCCTCCTAAGGATTTGATCAATTGTCCCTCCTTGGTTCTTGGGGGGGGGAGAAATTAGCTCCCTCAGAACGGGTCCGCAATTTGGGTGTCCTCCTAGACCCACAGCTAAAATTGGAGCAACATCTTTCAGCTGTGGCTAGGGGGACCTTTGCACAGGTACGCCTGGTGCACCAATTGCGACCCTACTTGGAGAAGGAGGCACTTCTCACAGTCACTCATGCCCTTATCACCTCCCGGCTGGATTACTGCAACGCGCTCTACATGGGGCTACCCTTGAAGAGTGTCCGGCGACTGCAATTGGTGCAAAATGCAGTTGCGCAAGCTGTGGTGGGTGTACCTAGATACACCCACGTAACACCTATCCTCCGCCAGCTGCATTGGCTGCCCATTAGTCTCCGGATCCAATTTAAGGTGTTGGTTTTAACCTTTAAAGCCCTACATGGCTCAGGGCCAGGTTACCTTCGGGACCGCATCCTGCCACATACCTCCCTACGACTGGTTAGGGCCCACAGAGTTGGTCTCCTCCAGGTCCCATTGACCAAGCAATGCCGGTTGGTGGGGCCGAGGGGGAGAGCCTTCTCTGTGGGAGCTCCCTCCCTTTGGAACCAGCTTCCTCCAGAGATCAGGACTATCCCCACCCTGCTGGCCTTCCGCAAAGCAATAAAAACTTGGCTCTTCCGGCAGGCGGGGTGAAAGTGAGACCAACCAGACCAGATATGGGTCTCCTCCCTTGATTATGAATGTTAGATGCTCTTTTTAATTTTTGTAGTTTTTAATTGTTGTGTCTTTTTTTAATATATTGATAAATGGACTGGACATGTTGTGAGCCGCCCAGAGTCCCCTGGGAGTTGGGCGGCATATAAATCCATTTAAATAAAATAAATAAAATAAAAATCATAAATATCCCTTTTACTTATTTAATAAATTTATATAGCTGCCCATCTAAGTGATTTACAACATTAAAATAATAAAAATGTATAGTCCATAGCAGCTGGAAATCATAAACACAAACAGCAATTAACAACCAAAGAGATGGGCTCCCTCATGCATTCAGAGTCCCAAGGTCAAGTACAGTATGTCTTCAGAGATAGGGTCAAATTGATCTCCAGAGCAATCATATTCCAAAGGGCAAGTAAAGGCTTTGCTCCTGGATCCTATTGGCCAACAGTCCAGAGCATGCCCTTTCTACCTATTGATATAGGAATGTAGAAACAACTGCAGATACAGTTCCATAAGTAAATGGCCCACCCAAGCCATGAAGAGCTTTAAAGGTATCTACCAGCCCTTTAATTTATTCAAATGCACACTATTAGCCAATGCAACTCACTGGAGAATTGGTGCAACATGTGCCAAAAAACACCTGCAGCTTCAGAATGCTCTTCAAGAGGAGCGCCCTATAAAACATGTTTCCCGTCTACAGGTTACTATCTATTGTAATCCAGTCTAGAGACCACTGGGGCATGAGTGACCATGAGCAGAACCTCCCAGTCCAGGGACAAATGCAACTGGTGCCCAACCCATATCTATGCAAAGAGTCCTTCTGATCCTGGCTGCCATCTGTTCCTTGAGCAGGGGCCATGACTTCAGGAAGACTTCCAAATTGCAAACAGGTTCTGTATGAGGCAGTGCAATCCCTTATAGAACCAAAGAAGGCAAATCCCAAGAACCAAGAGGTCCACGATTCCAAAGCCAATAGTTGAGCTGAAGCATCTCATTCAGTAGCTGTGGGTTTTAGCCCTCTGGATTTGAACAATTCTTGATGGCAACATTCCTCCAGACAGAGCACGTACTATTGAAATTGAACAAATAAATGACGATGCTACATATTTTCATATATGGTGGACTTGTAAAAAAATCAAGGCTTTTTGGATAAAAATATGGTGGATTATACAAAATATTTTAAAGAAAAAGATCAAGGTCACACCACAGTTCTTTTCGTTGGGAATAATTACGGATTGTTCTGTTATAGAGACTAACTTGGTTCTGAATCTAATAACAGCTGCCAGGTTACTGGTGGCATAGTATTGGAAGAAGGAAGATACACCTACTATTGAAGAATGGACATTAAAAGTTACACATTTGGCTGAAATGGCTAAAATTTCATCATATCTTAAGGATAGCATTCAAATGAAAGATATATATTGGAATGGAACAGATGGATTGATTATATTCAAAAAAAGTATCAGATTAAGAAGACCCAAATAGTTTATTAATGATAAATGTTTAATTTTTAAATTATGTTTTAAAGGTTTTGAGTAATATGTTTTTAATCTAATGTTTATTATTGGTGATTCTTGTATCTTTTTCTGTTGTACGCCACCCTGAGTCCTTCGGGAGTTGGGCGGCATATAAGAAAACCGTAGTAATAATAATAATAATAATAATAATAATAATAATAATAATAATAATAATAATAATAATAATAATAATAATAATAATAATAATAATAATAATAATAATAATAATGAGTTAAAGAATTAAAAAAAATTTGAATTAATAATTTCTTAGCATATTTTAGTTTTATGTTTTCTGAAACTTATACCTTGTGCTTTTTCTGGGAAGTCGGGGTGGGTGGGTGGGAGGGGGATTGGAGGGGAGGGTAAGAAGGGTGGGGGGAAGGGGGGGAGAAAAGAGAAAAATGTTTGTACTTTGTACTAATAAAACTTTTTAATAAAAAAAAAAGAAATTGAACAAATAAATAAATAATCATGGATCCTCTTGAACTCCGTTAAGGGAACAAATAACAGCCGTGGCTAGAAGGGCTTTTGCACAATTTCATCATATGTGCCAATTATTCCTGGATTGGGAGACTACTCAGAGTCATGAATGCCTTTATTATTTCTTGGTAGTGCTGATGCAGCAGGCATGGTGTTGTTTGTCATATTTAAAGTCCTGCAAGAGGATACGTGTAGGCACCAGTTACAACGGTTCTGGCCAACACACCAAATTTGGCCAGATAGTAATATTTTAGGTCTTTTCTCAAATTCAACAGTGTTCCTTCTATGTCGTGATATCTGCTCTATAGAACAATCTGAGATATACAAGGCCACAACTCTGAAGGCCTCAAAAACCTGAAGGTCTCGAAAATCTGCTTCTTCCTTCAGGTGTTGGGGCCAGGTGATGCAATGCAATTCAAGTGGGCTGTTAGTCATTTTTAAATTATCTGCATATATCTTACCTTCAGTAGTGGGTACTAAAACCCATTGCTACTGGTTTGGGTGTGCACGCAATGCTTCTGCGCATGTGCAGAAGCGTCCAGGGCAGGTGGACGGAGCGTCCCGGGTGGGTGGGTGGAGTGTCCTGGGGGGCAGAGCCTCCCGCCACCGCTACCGGTTCACAGAACCGGACTGAACCGGGAGCAACCTACCACTGCTTACCTTGTGTTATTTTATATACTGGTTTTGTTAGCTAATCATTCTTTAGTTATAACGGGCATCTGTGTACATTATTTAAAGAAACAAATAATAGAATTCCACATTACATTTCTGATCCAAATATATTTTCTGACTATTCTTGCTTATTTCTACAAGTTAGAAAAAAATGCTTTGTAATTGGATGCAAATAGATTCATTGCCATGAGCACTTTTTTCTGCCTGAGGATATGTGCTTGCATACATTGCAACGATGTTCATTAACTTCTGATTTTCAGATATAACATTCTATTGTAAATAACAAAATACAGTTGCCAAAATCAGCACTGCACACTCTAAGAGCCGAGGTGGTGCAGCGGTTAGAGGCAGTACTGCAGGCCACTTTAGCTGACTGTGATCCGCAGGTCAGTGGTTCAAATCTCACCAGCTCAAGGTTGACTCAGCCTTCCATCCTTCTGAGGTAGGTAAAATGAGGACCCAGATTGTTGGGGGCAAGGTAAATATACATTGCTTACTGGTGTAAACCGCTTAGAGAGTGCTTGCACTGTGAGGCGGTATATAAGTCTCACAAATAAATAAATAAATCAAAGTAAAGTGCGTGATCCCTCTAACGCTGGTCACCCATATCTGAGTTTCATGTCATTATTTCTCAGGAATACTCATAGCGCTATCTTGAGATATTAAAAAATAAATAAACACTATCATTGTTCTAAGAAAACACAGCTTTTACCATTTAGACTTGGCCATTCAGAAAGCAATATTTTATATATTTCTATCAGTATTCCTTGAAATAATTTGCTCCATGTGTGTACACAAAATAAACTATTTTTATTCCTTTCACTCCCATTATTCTAAATTGGATCATTGCTTCTTTTTTTAAAAAAAAAAGTACAATAATAATGACAATACTATGTTTCAATAAATCTCAGAAGGTCTTAGTAACAACCACGGGTTTCAGTACAATTCAGTACAATTGATGAAATAGTTGTAATCTGTCTCACATGTAACTTACACATGCGTAACCTTCTTTCTTTTTCCCCACAACCTTATCCCAATTTAAAGCGTATATCAATTTTGCCACTTGATGCATCTGACAGGGTGAGCAATAGCTCATAAACCTGATGCTTTTCCAATAGAATTTCAAAGTTGTGGTCTGAATCCTAACTTTTGGCTACCATAGATAACATAGCTTTTTTCCTACAATGTCTACAATAGGATACTAATTACATAATTCACATTCATTGAAAAACAAAAACGAAATGAAGCCCAAGGAAAAGGAAGAGGGAATGACAATATTAATAATCTCCTGATATATTAAAGTAGCACCAGCAGACTACTGTTTATCAGCCACGGCTGAAAATCAGATGCCAAAGGAAAAGAAAATTTGTATTTGTATTTGTATTTGTTTATTTGTCAAGCATATATGATTATAAACAAAGTATAAACAGTAAAACATGATTGAATATATATGTAATAGTACAAGCATGAATAAGCATAAAAGAGGTAAGAATATATGTGAACAGGAACAGGACAGGAATGGTAGGCACGATTGTGCGCTTATGCACGCCCCTTACCGACCTCTTAGGAATGGGGTGAGGTTGATGGTAGATAATCTGAGGTTGAAGTTTTTGGGGTTTGGGGAAGAAACTACTGAGTCAGGTAAAGTGTTCCAGGCATTGACCACTCTGTTGTTGAAGTCGAATTATTTGCAATCAAGTCTGGAGTGGTTTACATTAAGTTTGTATCTATTATGAGCTCTTGTATTATTGCGGTTGAAGCTGAAGTAGTCATTAACAGGTAGGACATTGAGGCAGATAATTTTGTGAGCTACACTTAGGTCAGATCGAAGGTGGCGGAGTTCTAAATTTTGAAGTCCCAAAATTTCAAGTCTGGTTTCATAAGGAATTCTGTTGTGAACAGAGGAATGTAATACTCTTCTTGTGAAGTATCACTGGACATTCTCAATTGTGTTAATGTCTGATATGTAGTGTGGGTTCCAGACTGATGAGCTGTATTCAATAATCGTTCTAGCAAATGTTTTGTATGCTCTGGTTAAGAGTACAATGTTACCAGAGAAGAAGCTGCGCAAGATTAAGTTAACCACTCTTAATGCCTTCTTTGCTATGTAGTTGCAGTGGGCTCTGGCACTCAGATCGTTAGAGATGAGTACTCCGAGGTCCTTCACTGAGTGAGGATCATCATCAAGGTCATGATCATAAAGTTTGTATTTAGTGTTTTGATTATTTTTGCCAATGTGTAAAACTGAGCATTTGTTGATAGAGATTGGTAGTTGCCACTTGTTTGACCATTCAGATATATAGTCAAGGTCTTTCTGAAGGGTTGTAGTATTGTCTGTGGTGTTGAATAATTTTACATCATCTGCGAAGAGGATGCAGTTGCTTTGTATAATATCGCAAATGTCGTTTATGTAAAGAATGAAGAGAGTAGGTCCTAAAATGCTTCCTTGGGGAACACCACTGTTAACTGTTAACAGATATAACACATCAGAGAAATAAAATTTCCTCACTTTGAGGGAGGTTTAGCTGAAACAACAAAGGACCCTAACATAAATGCTTATCATCTTCTGCCTAGGTGAAAAGGTGTTGGATATTATTTATTTTCTTATTAAATCCTTTATTTATTTATTTATTTATTTATTTATTTATTTATTAAATTTATATACCGCCCTTCTCCAGGGGACTCAGGGCGGTGAACAGCCAAGTAAAAAACATTAAAATACATTTAAGCCAAGTAAAAAACATTAAAATACATTTAAAATAAAATATTCAATATGGCCCTAATTTAATACAATTAAAATTTAGTAAAATCTTAAAATTTTAAAAACCCCAAAAACTTTTTCACGCCAGCCCGGCTTGATAATAACAATGTGTCTTGAGGGCACGGCGGAAGGTGGACAGATCGTGAATTGTTCTTAAGTCTGGAGGGAGCTGATTCCAGAGGGTGGGTGCTCCCACAGAGAAGGCCCTCCCCCTGGGCGTCACCAGCCTACACTGCTTGGCTGATGGCACCCCGAGGAGGCCCTCTCTGTGGGAGCGCACTGGTCGATGGGAGGCAGTTTGTGGCAGCAGGCGGTCTCGGAGAAACCTAGGTCCAATGCCATGGAGCGCTTTAAAGGTAGTAACAAGCACCTTGAAGCGCACCCGGTAGACCACCGGAAGCCAGTGCAGCTCGCGCAGGAGGGGTGTTATATGGGAGCGCCAATTAGCCCCCGAAACCACCTGCGCAGCTGCATTCTGGACTAGTTGGAGCCTCCGGGTGCTCTTCATGGGGAGCCCCATGTAGAGAGCATTGCAGTAGTCCAGACGCGACGTGACAAGGGCATGAGTGACTGTGCACAGGGAATCCCGATCCAGAAAGGGCCGCAACTGGCATATCAGGCGGACCTGATAAAAGGCCGCCCTGGTCACAGCTGTCAGATGGTCCTCTAAGGACAGCTGTGGATCCAGGAGGACACCCAGATTGCGAGCCCTTTCGGCGGGGGCTAGAGACTCGCCCCCGATAGTCAGAGATGGAATCATCTGACTATATCGAGACGCTGGGAACCACAGCCACTCCATCTTGGAAGGGTTGAGCCTGAGTCGGTTTCTCCCCATCCAGATCCGCACAGCTTCCAGGCACCGGGACATCACTTCAAGGGCATCATTGGGGTGGCCTGGGGTGGAAATGTACAGCTGTGTATCATCGGCGTACTGATGGTACTTCACCCCAAAGCCATGGATGATCTCACCCAGCGGCTTCACATAGATGTTGAACAGAAGGGGCGAGAGAATCGACCCCTGGGGCACTCCATATGTAAGAGGCCTCGAGGACGACCTCTGCCCCCCTGCCAATACAAACTGCGACCGGTTGGAGAGAAAGGAGGAGAACCAACGAAAAACGGTGCCCCCTATCCCTAACTCTTCCAGCCAGTGCAGCATGATACCATGGTCGATGGTATCAAAAGCCGCTGAGAGGTCTAATAGGACCAGGACAGAGGAACAACCCCTGTCCCGAGCCCTCCAGAGATCATCAACCAATGCGACCAATGCCGTTTCCGTGCTGTGCCCGGCCCTGAAACCCGACTGGAACGGATCTAGGTATGATGATTCCTCCAAGTACTGGGGAAACTGTCGTGTGACCACACTCTCAACAACCTTCGCCACGAAGCGAAGGTTGGAGACAGGGCGATAGTTAGCTAAAATTGCTGGGTCCAGGGAGGGCTTCTTGAGGAGAGGCCTCACCACCGCTTCTTTCAAAGCCGTGGGGAGGTAACCCTCCCCCAAAGAGGCATTAATAATTCCCTGGAGCCAGCCTCGTGTAACCTCCCGGGTAGCCAGCACTAACCAGGAGGGACACGGGTCCAATAAACATGTGGCTGCACTGAGCCTCCCCAGAATCTTGTCCACATCCTCAGGGGTCACCGAGTCAAACTCTTCCCAGATAACGTTCTCAAGACTATTCCCTGTCACCGCGTCCGTATCCACCCAGTTGGAGTCCAGTTCCCCCTGAATCTGAGCGATTTTGTCATGTAGATATCGTCCAAAGTCCTCAGCCCTGCCTTCCAGGGGATCCTCCCGCGCTTCTTGATGGAGTAAGGAATGGGTCACCCTGAACAGGGCTGTTGGACGATTCTCTGATGACGCGATAAGAGCGGAAAAATACTTCAATTTCTCCGCTTTTATCGCCACTAGGTAGGTCTTAATATGCGACCTTACCAGTGTTCGATCAGATTCAGAGAGACTGGCCCTCCAACCGCTCTCTAGGCGTCTTTTCCGGCGCTTCATCTCCCTCAGCTCCTCAGTAAACCAGGGAGCCGAGCGGGATCGGAGCCGAGTCAGAGGCCGCAAAGGCACAACTCGGTCCAAGGCCCCACCGGCCGCCCTGTCCCAGGCGGCAACCAGGTCCTCGGCCGAGTTGAGGGCTAGATCATCAGGAAGTGGCCCAAGCTCTGTCTGGAACCTGTCCGGGTCCATCAGGCGCCTGGGGCGGACCCATCTAACTAGTTCCGCCTCCCTGCGGCGTGGGGAAGCGGTATGGAGGTCTAGGTGAAGGAGTGAGTGATCTGACCATGACAAGGGTTTAATGACTACATCCCCTATATCAAGAACATTCAATCACTGGCCAGAGACAAAAATCAAGTCTAGAGTGTGTCCTCCCTCATGTGTGGGGCCATGAACTAACTGGGTTAGGTCCATGGCCGTCATGGAAGCCAAGAACTCCCGAGCCAACTCAGATGTTTCACCAACGGATGGCAGGTTGAAATCTCCCATGACCAAAAGCCTGGGTGTGTCAACCGCCACCGTGGCTATCGTGTCGAGTAGCTCAGGCAGGGCAGCTGCTACGCGGCAGGGAGCCAGGTACGTAAGCAGCAAGCCCTTCTGAACCCCATGGCCCCATTTCACAAGGAGGGACTCACAACCAGCTATCTGTGGCACAGTGGTCTCCCTTGGCCCAAGACCCTCATTAATAACAACTGCCACCCCCGCCCCTCCCCTGAGCCCTCGGCTGATGGAATGCTCTGAAACCTGGTGGGCAAATCTCCATCAGAGGGACACCTCCCTCCGGCCCCAACCAGGTCTCCGTGATACCCGCCAGGTCCATTCCCCCCTCAACAATAAGATCGTGAATGAGGGGGCCTTTATTTACCATGGACCTGGCATTGCATAGCATCAGCCGAAGACTCGGGTCCTGAGTATCTAAGCCACCCAGTATCCGGGGTGAGCTGTAGAGACCGGGACGCGCAATCGCTTTTAAGCAGCGAGTGCGCATCCCCAATACATGATATGGTCTCTTGCTCCCGATTCCATATCTGCCCCTTCCCATCACCATGCTGATGGCACAACCCTCATTCAAATGTCCATTTTCCATAGACTGCTCCCCAATCCCTCGCCCAACATCCTCTCGCTCGTTACCCCCTGCCGGGCTATGCGCCAGCCTAGGAGGATTTCCCCCCCAATCCCCCTTGGTTGTATTCCCAATTCCCCTTAAAACATATTTATACATTAATTTAAACAAAAAACCTCTTAAACCCCTTTTTGTTGCATGCCATCTCTCAGGGCTCCAAAGCCTGTCATCGAGGAAGGCCCTTGATAATACAGGGGGCCATCGCCACGAGGGGGGGGGCATCTCGCAGTGCAAGCAGTTCCCTTGGAGAGTAGCCCATCACATAAATGGTGGGGTGAGGAGAGGGGGCTCCAGATCCATAAAAGTCATATTTCGAGGGGTTGAAGATGTAAAAAGATGTTGAAGAGGCTAAAGCAAGGAGGTTGAGGTTTGGGCCCCTACATTCTCCCACAATGAAGAGGCAGTCAGATTACGTGTCTGCAGGCAGGAAAGCCGACCCATCCATTCTCTCACAATGGTAGATGATAAGAAGTTCTGGTGAGCAAAACTCTGTTCCAGCCTGCTGATAAGAATAAGTTTCCATCGGACTAGCCTCAGTAGCTCCAGCCCGCCTACCATCTCTTTCCCCTCAAGCCAGAAGTCACTGGATAACAGATGGAAATAGATGATATATTGCCAAGTATTTATTTTCTATTAAAGATGATAAAAGTTGTTCTGCATGATGGAACCTACATATCTACCTACTAATTATATTTTCTCTTTCTACCAGCTAACGGGAGAATAGAGTTTGATTTTTCGAAATTTTGCTCTGGATGGGGAAGAAATGGAGGTAGTGACAGATTTTATTTTCCTGGGCTTCAAGATCACCGCAGATGGGGACTACAGCCAAGAAATTAAAAGACGCTTGCTCCTGGGGAGGAAAGCTATGGCAAATCTAGACAGCATACTAAAAAGCAGAGAAATCACCCTGCCAACAAAAATGCGTATAGTCAAGGCTATGGTTTTCCCAGTTGCAATGTATGGTTGTGAAAGTTGGAGCATAAGAAAGGCTGAGCGCCAAAGAATTGAGATCTTTGAACTATGGTGCTGGAGAAGATTCCTGCGAGTCCCTTATTTATTTATTTATTTATTTATTTGGTAGCTTTTCTATGCCGCCCTACTCCCGCAGGACTCAGGGCGGCGTACAACATTTTATACAAAAACTCCAAACAAAATTATTAAAAGCACTTAAAAACAATTAAAAATATAAATATACACACATCATACATACATGGGGGAGACATCAGGAATAAATCGTCTCAACTCACCCCTGCCTGCAGGAAGAGCCATGTCTTAATGGCTTTTCGGAAGGCCAGCAAGGTGGGGATGGTTCGGATCTCTGGGGGAAGTTGGTTCCAGAGAGCAGGGGCCCCCACAGAGAAGGCCCTCCCCCTAGGCCCCGCCAGTCGGCACTGTTTGGCTGACGGGACCTGGAGGAGACCCACTCTGTGGGACCTAACCGGTCGAAGGGAGGAATGCGGCAGAATGCGGTCCCGGAGATAACCTGGTCCTAAGCCATGTAGGGCTTTAAAGATGATGATCAGCACCTTGAATTGTATCTGGAGACCAATGGGCAGCCAATGCAGCTGGCGGAGTATGGGTGTTACGTGGGTGTACCTTGAAACACCCACCACAGCACGCGCAGCTGCATTTTGCACCAGTTGAAGTCTCCGAATACTCTTCAGGGGCAGCCCCATGTAGAGCGCATTGCAGTAGTCCAATCTAGAGGTGACAAGGGCGTGAGTGACCGTGAGTAGAGCCTCCTTCTCCAAGTATGGTCGCAATTGGTGCACCAGGCGAACCTGTGCAAAAGCCCCCCTAGCCACAGCTGTAAGATGTTGATCTAATTTTAGCTGTGGATCTAGGAGGACTCCCAAATTGCGAACCCGTTCTGAGGGAGTTAATTTTTCTCCCTCGAGAACCAAGGAGGGACAGTTGTCATGGTCCTTAGGAGGCAATATCCAGAGCCACTCAGTCTTGTCGGGGTTGAGTCTAAGTCTGTTCCTCCCCATCCAGATCCTAACGTCGTCCAGGCACTGGCACATCACATCAACCGCCTCCCTGAATTTAGACGGGGTGGTAATGTACAGCTGGGTGTCGTCAGCGTACTGTTGGAAACTCACCCCATGTCTACGGATGATCTCCCCCAGCGGTTTCATGTAAATGTTGAACAGGATGGGTGAGAGGACCGAACCCTGAGGCACCCCATAGGTCAGGGGCCTAGGAGACGACCTCTGCCCACCTGCTAACACCGACTGCATCCTATCAGCGAGATAAGAGGAGAACCACCGCAAAACGGTGCCTCCCACTCCCAACTCGCCGAGACGATGCAGAAGGATACCATGGTCGATGGTATCGAAAGCCGCTGAGAGGTCAAGTAGCACCAGGATGGAGGAATTACCCCCATCCCGGGCTCGCCAGAGATCATCCATCAGGGCGACCAAGGCGGTTTCTGTGCTGTAACCGCGCCTGAAACCCGACTGATAGGAATCTAGATGATCAGTTTCCTCCAATAACCGAAGGAGCTGAGAGGCCACCACCTTCTCCACAACTTTACCTATAAAAGGCAAGTTGGAGACCGGACGAAAGTTCTTCAAATCCGCTGGATCCAGCGAAGGCTTCTTGAGGAGGGGTCTCACCACCGCAACTTTTAACGGTTGCGGTACGGAGCCCTCCCTCAGAGAAGCGTTGACAACCGCCTGGATCCAGCCGCGTGCCACCTCTCTGCTGGCCGAGACCAGCCAGGAGGGGCACGGGTCCAATAAACAGGTGGCAGAACTCACAGCCCCCACAGCCTTGTCCACGTCCTCAGGAGAAACAGGCTCAAACTCCTCCCATAATGTTAAACCAAGACTTGCCCCTGTCAACTCAATGGACTCTGCCCAGCTAGAGTCCAGGTTCGACCGAATCTGAGCGACTTTATCCGTCAGAAACTGCGAGTATTCCTCAGCTCTACCTTGCAAGTGTTCCTCGCTCCCCCCTTTAGCAAGGAGGGAGCGAGTCACCCTAAACAAGGCGGCTGGACGAGAATCTGCGGACGCAATAAGAGCGGAAAAATGAGATCGTTTTGCCGCCCTTATCGCCACTAAATAAGACTTAATAAAAGTTCTTAATAGTGTTCGATCGGACTCGGTTTTACTGGCTCTCCAGCGTCGCTCCAGACGTCTCTTATGGCGTTTCATCTCCCGGAGCTCCTCGGTAAACCAGGGAGCTTTCCGGGATCCACTGCCACGGAGAGGTCGCAAAGGCGCAATTCGATCTAATGCCCCTGCTGCCGCGGTGTTCCAGGCAGCCACCAGGGCATCAGACGAATTGTGTACCAGGGTTTCAGGTATTTCCCCAAGTTCCCTCTGGAATCCTTCCGGCTCCATTAGGCGCCTGGGGCGGAACCACCTAGTCGGTCCCGCCTCCCTGCGGAGGAGGAGTGGGGCTGTGAAATCCAACCTCAGTAGGAAATGGTCTGACCATGACAACGGGGTGATGACTATATCCCCTACCTTCAGATCATCTCTCCACTGTCCCGAAAGAAACACTAGGTCGAGCATGTGACCTCCCTCATGAGTCGGACCCTGGATTACTTGGGTCAGGTCCATGGTTGTCATGGAATCCATGAACTCCTGAGCTGCACCCGAGGTTTCGCCTGCCGAGGGTAGGTTAAAGTCCCCCAGCACCATAAGCCTGGGGAACTCCACCGCCAGGCCGGCTATCGCCTCCAGCAGCTCAGGCAGGGCCTTAGCAACGTAGCTGGGAGGCAGGTACGTTAGCAAAAGGCCCACCTGAACCCCTAAGTCCAACTTTAGAAGGAGTGCCTCACACCCGACAATCTCCGGGGCAGGGATCCTACGAGGATGCAGATTTCGGCGCGTTATAATAGCCACTCCTCCCCCCCTTCCCTGGGGTCGTGAATGATGCTGCACTGAGAACCCGTCTGGGCAAATCTCAGAGAGGGCTACTCCCCCCTCTTGGCCCAGCCAGGTCTCAGTTATACACACCAGGTCCGCCCCCTCCTCAGTGATTAGATCACGTATCATGGGGGCTTTGTTGGTAATTGACCTGGCGTTCAGCAGCAGCATCCTGAGCCCAGGGCCCTGAAAACCCTGGTTGCCAGGTACTCGGGTTGAGCAAGATGGAACCACATCGGAGGGGCCGGAACAAGGGATCGCTTGTACATAGCGAGGTCTCATTCCCCGAGAGCGGCCCGCCCCTCTGCTCCCGCCATACCTGCCTCTCCCTCTTATGACCGGGATACTCCGGCTCTCATCCCCTCCAGAGATCCCCCCTCCCCCCTCGCTGGTCCCCCTCCCTCCCTGCAGGCCATACATACCATTCTCACTGGGTCGGTTAGCAGAGCCCTGCCCCCCTCCGCTTCTGTTTCCACACTCAGCAGAGGGGGTTCGGACCCCAGTCCCCGGCTCACTCATTTTATCACCCATACTTCTATAATCTATACATTTATTTCCTCAATCGTACCCAAATCCATTCACACCAACACCCCAATCACACCACTCCCGGGGTAAGCTTAAAAGATAGTAATCAATAGTAAAAGAGCCAATAGGGGGTGCATACATGCAGCCTCCAGACCAGTCAAGATAAGATCTTAGACCTTGACTCCTGCACCAGGGTCTGCGTTAGTCATTAAAAGCATCCAGATGTTTCTGTGATTTGTCCGCTGCTCTCTCCCACAATGCTGGTAATAATGAGGCTCAAATCCCAAGGTAACACCTGGAAACACTCTTTTCAATCTCCTCCACAATTTCCACCATGGGGCCAAGTTCACCAAGTCTATCAAAAACTCAGGCCTTGATGGTCTATTCTTCTCAACCCTCACCGCCTCGTTGGTCACCTTCGTGGTAAAATTAGGCCATCCGTCTGGTTGGAACTTCACCCAGAGGGGCACACAGGACGCCGGGGTTGCGCCGGCCAGAAAAGGCCTCGCAGCTCCAACGGTGGCAGCGACGGCAATAGTTCTCAGATAAAGACGTCGCTGCAATCGGGGGGGAGAAATTGTCCAGGGGGGCGGCCAAATAAGTCCTCGCTGAGGCTGCGGTGACAGTAATAGAATCAAATAAAAGTCATCGCTATCGTGGAAGTTGGACTGTAAGGCGATCAAACCGGTCAGTCCTAGAGGAGATCAACCCTGAGTTCTCTTTAGAAGGCCAGATCCTGAAGATGAAACTAAAATACTTTGGCCACCTAATGAGAAGAAAGGACTCAGTGGAAAAGAGCCTAATGCTGGGAAAGATTGAGGGCAAAAGAAGAAGGGGACGACAGAGAATGAGGTGGCTGGATGAAGTCACTGAAGCAGTCGGCGTAAATGGACTCCAGAGGATGGTAGAGAACAGGAAGGCCTGGAGGAACATTGTCCATGGGGTCGCAATGGGTCGGACATGACTTCGCAACTAACAACAACTGCCATGGGTGAACTCAGACCAAGCTCAGTACACTAAATTAGTAGTGTACTAGCAACCAACAGCAAACCTGGTAGGGCCACCAGCTCTGGAATGCAAAAGTATCTCCAGGTGATCACTTGAATATAGCCAGCTGTCAAGTATTTTCTACATCTCTTTTTTGTCATATTCTCATTGTCCAGAATTTTGCAGGCCAGATATGACTCCTGGAATTTGAAGTACACATTTTAAATGAGAGACATCTTAGAGGATATTTTTCTCTGCAGACATAAAACCCACAACTCAAAAGGATTTATGCCAGACATCATCCCCATGTCCAAAAATAGTTCTGGAAACATTTTGACAACAGGTCACCAACAGGTTAAGGACTCCAAGGGCATGTTTCTTTTCAAAGAATTTTGCCTCAGGATGGATGGATACATACTGTATACATCCAGTCAGAGTTTGTGCTATATGTCAATAGGTCTACAAATCCCATTTAAGCCTCCAAAGACTCTTTCAGATCGTGAACTTTATATATTTGTTAGAGAATTAGACCATATTTTGTAAACAGTCTTAGCCTCATTGATTCAAACGTGAAATTGAATAAAATCTTTAGACCCAGTTGGGAATAAGCTTGAACGAACTGGCACTTACTTCTAAGCAAACATTGGGAGGTAGAAATAGCTCTTTTGCACACTAACGCCATTATTAGCAATAGCAATAGCAATAGCACTTAGACTTATATACCGCTTCATAGTGCTTTACAGCCCTCTCTAAACGGTTTACAGAGTTCAGCATATTGCCACCAACAATCTGGGTCCTCATTTTACCGACCTCAGAAGGATGGAAGGCTGAGTCAACCTTGAGCCGGTGAGATTTGAACAGCTGAACTGCAGCAAGCAGTCAGCTGAAGTAGCCTGCAGTGCTGCTTTTAACCACTGCACCACCTCGGCTCCTTACTACTGGCATTAATGGGAAATCTGCAAGATAAATGCTCAAATAGATTTAAACTGGGGATAAAGAAACATGCATTTTCATTCAAAGGCTTTCATAAAATATAGTATGTTGGGCAAAAGGTGCCACTTCGTTGTCTATCTTTTTCTTTCACATATTTTCCCGTTTACTGGGTAATAACTATAAATCCCAACTTCAGTATTGATTGTTTTTCTCCTTTATGCTGACTCCAAAGCCACACATTTGCTTTTCACAAACTGCCGATGTAAAAAAAAAAGGAAGATCAAGATGAATCCAGCGGTTAGATTGAAAGGATGAAAATATTGTAGGTAAAAGCAAAGACGGCTTTTCAGTTTATCTCTGGATTTGTAGAAAATAAAAGTTGTTTTAATAATGGCTATTGCCTTGTGTTCCTCTCTTCATATTTCTTAACCTTATCTTCCTTACCTGTACTATTTTCTTTCTCCCTAGCAATCAGTTCTTTGTTTTGGTCTGCTGATGTTTTATCTTAGTTTTTTAGTGTTTCCTTTGCTGAAGAATGTTTTAATTTTCTTGAAAATTATATATTACATATATTCAATCCACTAGTGGTAGGACTATTGTTATACAAAAAGTAAGAGGTGAACATACTTTTAAATAAAAATAATTCAGAATACACAGCCCCCAACTCTTTCATTTGAACTGAGGGTACTGTAATAATATAATGAGATTTAATTTCACTGGGGGGAAGATGGAGTTCAAAATTATAGAATTGCAGCTCAAGCATTATTCTTATATATGGTTTTGTTGGTTATTCTAAAGCACGGTTTCAATTTTTTTGCCATACGCTTTCTTATATTTTATGTTATCTTAAAGGGAATGATGACTAGGTGTCTGTGAATGCATGAGTTCATATGGTCAGTTAAAATGTGCATATTTTTAAAAAGATATGCAATGACTGCAAGATCTCAACAGTTGAATAGCGCAGCCCATGACTCTCCATTATCTATAGGGAAATTGAAGTTTAACATCTGGGAAGGAGGATGTTATGCTTTGACTATTGCTATTTTAAATAGGTAGATTCCAGTTGATTGTACAGTCATTTCAAATGTTATAATGAAGTGTTCCAAAATGTTTACATCATGCAGTATGACTGATCAATTCAGTTCTTAAAAGCAGAAAATACACGGGATGAAGAATATATTTTTAAGTACCATATGAGCATTTTTAGCAAAAAAAACCCTAAATAATTAAATAATTCAGTTGCAGGTGTTAAAAGGCATGCTGTTAAAAGTCATTGTTTAATTGATTTGAAAGAGCAAGCTAGAATTGTATTATATGAAAATCAGAGGTGGGTTCCTCCCGGTTCGGACCGGTTCACCCGAACTGGTAGCAAGCTGCTGGTGACATCACGATGACGTCACGCAACCGGTTCTGTTGGTGCCGGTCTGTGGGTGCCAACATCTTTTTTTTTTAATTTCCTTTTTTAATTTTTTTTAAAAATTCATTTTTTTTCTTCTGCACATGTGCAGAAGCTGAGTTTCCTGCACTGTGCATGCATCACCATCTTGTTTTCAGCTTTTTCTGTTTTGGATTTTTAAAAATTTTTTCGGCACTGCGCATGCACATGTGCGCAACCATGAGGCGCACCCACGTGGCACAGGAGAAAGTGAACCGGCAGCAAGGTAAGTTAGAACCCACCCCTGATGGAAATGTAGGTAGGAGAGCAACTCTTAAAGAATAACTGTAAGACTCCCTTGGGCTCCCTGAATTCCTCTAGACATAAATCAGGCCCCAGTATATCTCACATTTTCAAGTTTTTGAAGGTATTTGCAGAAATTGGAACACCGGATGTTCTCATATTATTCAAGGACATTAAGCATGCCTACACATGCATATCAAAGACCAAAACTACAGTGGTGGCATAAAATATTTTTAAAAAAATTCTGAAAAGCTAAACTAGCTTTTTAAAATAGAAGCTGAAGTTGACTAAATGCCTCGCAGCAGGGGTGGGTTCCAACTTACCTCACTGCCAGTTTGCTCCCTCCTGCGCTGTGTGGGCATGGCTCATGGGCGTGTGCGTGCTTCACACGAGCGCGCATTCGCAGTAACAAAAATATGAATGAATGAATGAATGAATGAATGAATGAATAAATAAATAAATAAATAAATAAATAAATAAATAAATAAATAAATAAATAAATAAATAAATAAATAAATAAATAAATAAATAAAGCTGAAAAAAGATGGCAACCATATGCACAGTGCCGGAACTTGGCTTCTGTGCATGCTCAGAAGGAAAAAAATTCAAAAAAAAAATCCAAAAAAAATTCAAAAAAAATATGGCGGCATCCACGGACCGATCCGGTTTGGTGATGTCATTGTGATGTCACCAGCAGGCCACTACCACTTCAGGTGAACTGGTCCGAACCGGGAGGAACCCACTCCTGCCACACAGGCATAAATAAAAGACATTGCAATACAAACCACTGAACCGAAATTAAATCACCGTCTCTACTTTATAAGCCTGTGGTTTATAAGTTTAAATTAAAATGTTCACCAATGCCATTCACATCAGTGCATAACGACACAAAATATATGCATCATTTCATAAACATGTGAATAAGGAGACCGAGACATGCCTTTGCTTTTACCAAGCTGCATTCAATGCTCTGCAAAGTTTTCAGCTATTCTAGCGTGAGTATCACAGACACACAGACACACGGAAAAAGATAAAGACATTTGCAGGATTTGATGCTTTTATGAAAATGATAAAAGCAGTGCTGTGAATTGTGATGCAATTGTCTGCCCACCCTTATATGTCTAAGCAACACTAGAATGCTCAAACAAGAAGGAAAGAGTGTGCATAGGGGTGGGTTCCACTTTCCTTCCCTACCAGTTTGCATCGCGACACATTGCACAAATGACCCTCATGCATGTGCAGATGGTTCTTTGCTGGCCAGGGCGACCGGAGAACCGGTTCGGGGGCGTGGACAGCTGGCAATTGCTGCTGGTTTGGCGAGCAGGTGGAAATTTCCGCCACCGGTACATGAGAACCAGTCTGAACCGGCAGCAACCCACCACTGAGTGTGCATCACAATAGCATAATACACTCTCCTGTATCTAAGCTTTCACAACCAAAGAAAATGATTCCTTTCCAAGAGGAATAGAATAGAATAGAATAGAATAGAATAGAATAGAATAGAATAGAATAGAATAGAATAGAATAGAATAGAATAGAATAGAATTCTTTATTAGCCAAGTGTGACATACAAGGAACTGGTTTCCGGTGTGTAAGCTCTCAATGTGCATACAACAATAGTGATAAGCAACACAGTTATAGTCATAAGAAGATAAGGAGATAGGTAATAGGGAAGATGAGAATAATGAGGTTAATACTGCCTTTTTGGATAGTTTGCCAGTGTTGTGGGAATTAGTTGTTTAGCAGAGTGATGGCATGGAGGAAAAAACTGTCCTTATGTCTAGTTGTTCTGACATGCAGCGCCCTATAGCATCATTTTGAGTGTGGAAGTTGAAACTGTTTATGTCCAGGATGTGAAGGGTCTATAGATATTTTCACAGCCCTCTTTCTGACTCGTGCAGTATACTCAACAGAAGGCAGATTGGTAGATATTTTTTTTTGCAGTTCTAATTATCCATTGAAGTCTGTGTCTGTCTTGATTGGTTGCGGAGCCAAACCAGACCGTTATAGAGGTGCAGATGACAGACTCAATAATTCCTCTGTAGAACTGTATCAGCATCTTTTTTTTCAATTTTTTAAATTTTTTCCTCCACCACTTTTACAATTCAATAGACATATACCTTAAAATTTTACAATAAAATACACAATTTTACATTTATAATCCATCATTCAAAAGTCAATATCTTATATAAACGCTTATATCATCGATCATCAGTCTGTTCTGCTTTTTGTTTTTCCATAGCACTCCCCTCTCTCTATCTCCATCATCTTCTCCTACTTTCTTACTCCTTCACTCCTCCTCTACTCTCTCTACTCCTTCTCTTCCTCCCCTTCTACTTCCTCTTACACTCTCTTTGCCTTCCCCTGAGTACTCTTTTATACTAAATCCTCTTATGTTGACAGACTGATGATACAATCTTAAATTTGGACTCATCATATCTCTTCTAAGAAAAAAGAAAAAAGAATTTATTATTATTATTATTATTATTATTATTATTATTATTATTATTATTATTATTATTATTATTATTATTATTATTATTATTATTATTATTATTATTATTATTATTATTATTATTATTATTATTATTATTATTATTATTATTATTATTATTATTATTATTATTATTATTATTATTGTTATTGTTATTGTTATTATTATTATTATTATTGTTATTATTATTGTTATTGTTATTATTATATCATTTCTTTATATATAATACTTTATTTTAGGTATATGCTGTATCAGCAGCTTTCTGAGTTGGCGCAGGAAGAACATTCTTTGTTGTGTTTTTTTGATGACGTATTTGATGTTAGGTGTCCATTTTAAGTCTGTTTAAAGGTTAAATATACTGTAACAAAATGGCTGCAGAAACATTAAAATAATTTCACAGTGAAGGTGTAAAAAAAAGAAGGAAAAGAAAAAGTTCCATCAACTTTTTTTAAAAAAAGAAAAGAAAAACAGACAAAGCTTTTTAAGAGTTAAACCAGGGGCGAAATCCAGCAGGTTCTGGAGAACTGGTAGCAGAAATTTTGAGTAGTTCAGAAATAGCGGAAATTTTGAGTAGTTTGGAGAATCAGCAAATACCACCTCTGGCTGGCCCCAGAGTGGGGTGGCAATGGAAATTTTGCAATATCCTTCCCCCAGGAGTGGGGAGGGAATGGAGATTTTGCAGTATCCTTTCCCTGCCATGCCTACCAAGCGACGCCCACCAAGCCACCCCACGCCCACAGAATCGGTAGTAAAAAAAATGGAATTCACCACTGAGTTAAACCCTGTAGTGAAATCCAATATAGATGTAAACCCAGTCTAGTCAGTTTCACTACTCAGAAAGTTGCCTCAGCTTCCATTAAAGTGAAGAAACAAAAGAAAGCTGATGTTAAAATCTAGCAAGGGGTTAGGGTAAGTCAAATAACTTTAAAAAATAAGAATCAAATTAAAAGAAAAAAACTTTGAAATACGCAGTTAAAAGCCATGTCTGCTTAAAAAAATATCAAACAGTTGAGAGGAAAGATGTAGCCCAAACTCTCTGACTGCTCCTACCAGGAATTGCAACCGCCAGGATTCCTCTTCCCAGGAGTGTCCATGGTCATCCAAGAGACATCTTGGGTCATTCCTAGCTTTTCCCATTCAATCTAGGGAGCGGACTGCCAAGGAACCTGCTTTGGCAGCAAAATCAGCTGTTTGTCAGCAAAAGAAGCAAATTCCCTTCCCCTCCTCCCTCTGCCCGCCCAGCACACCATTTTGAAGGTAGATCAAAAACAAACTGAATATGAACCAGCAGATAATGTGACTGAAAAGAAGACAAATGCAATTTTAGGTGCACCAAAGGAAATATAATTTCTGAAGCACCTGATATAATTGTTCTATTCTGCTCTGATTTGGCAGTCCCCATCTCAAGTACAAATGTCCGGTAGTGGACATACATTTTAAGAAGCATGTAGACAAACATGTTCAGGGAATGACAATGAAGCTTATCCAGAGACCAGAAAATAAATGCTATGGAAAGAAAGAGCTGGGGATCTTTAGCCTTTAGAAAAGAAAACTAAGAGGGAAATTATAGCATTCTTCAAATGCCTCCAAAGGTATCACATAAAAGTGGTCCATGAGTCTCTTGGGAAAGGTATTTTCAGTATGTGACATGTAACTCTTTGCAATCATTTTCCTCTAAACATTTGGTAGAGACTGACAAGAAGGTGTCTGAAGTTGACTTTAGTTTCCTGATAAGGAAATATGAAAGGAAATAATCATTATTTATTTATTTATTTATTTATTTATTTATTTATTTAGTGAGATTTATATACCGCCTCACAGTGCAAGCACTCTCTAAGTGGTTTACACCATTAAGCAATGTATATTTATATTGGCCCCAACAATCTGGGTCCTCATTTTACCTACCTCGGAAGGATGGAAGGCTGAGTCAACCTTGAGCCGGTGAGATTTGAACCGCTGACCTGCGGATTAGTGTCAGCTAAAGTGGCCTGCAGTACCTGCCTCTAACCGCTGCGCCACCTCAGCTCTTAATAGGATGGATTATTCAGATGGATTATACATATTCTTATTTTTCTATTATCAAATATATCTGTTATTTTTAAAAAAAATCCGCAATGTATACATTTTTATGTGAATAGGATAAAAAAAAACCGGTCAGGTCAGGCATTTTTTTCACATTCTACATACAGTAGAGAGGTCAGTGTTTTCCAATCAATCAGATAAAGCTATTAAAAACGTCTTCCGCTACCTGTTTTGTGGTCAGACAGAGAAAGTTTATTTCCTCTTACACTGTGGCTTGATTAAAAGAAAGCTATTCAGAATTGTTAATATTATTTTTTTAAGTCTATATGAAATATTTGGAAGTGTAGGAACTGTCAGAATATCACCATTAAACCTTGTTAATTAAGACCCTTTTCGAAATCTAAAAGCTCTGCTAAACTCAAAATAGTTGATACTTAAGGTAAAGCATTATCAGTAAATGGCAAAAACTGACAGGTCTATAATACTGCTCTTTTATTTTCCCTCAAAAAAAAATCTACAATAAACTGGATTAGTATTTGTGTGTATGCATAAATATATTGTGGTGTCTGTGTGTATATGTACACATATGCATATACTAACAGAACTAGTAAGTGACTGATAACTCAGCATTGTCAAACTTGTCAGACAACTGCCCCAAATAGCATTTAATAGTTTGACACCAATTTGATGGAATTTGAATTATGCTGCATTAAATTAGCATCAGAATGCCTAAAAATAATGACTAGGGTTTTATACTGTATATATAATCAGCACTTTGCCACATTTGAGTTCAGAAAATAAATGCTTTTTATGAAGCAGATCATTGGGAAGGAGGAGGGAAGCAGGTGAAAGGAATAATTTTCTTTGTGTGCTGAATAGGCAGAAAAGAGCATGGAGCTTAAAATGAGACTGAAAAAAGAAACGAAGTGGACCGTTTTAGAGAGAAAAGAGAAAGTCTTCCACTAGCAGCAGTTAAAGAGAGAATAAAACAAAGGATGTGTCCAGATGGATATGACTCCTAGTGTTATCAAACAAAATACTTTTCTCCATCTTTTCCTCCTTAAGATTTCTCAATATGGAAACAAAAACAGATGGAAGAAGGAATGAGAAAACTGAGAATGGTTCCTGAGAAAATACTTTCCGAGCACAATGCTTTGAAATAAAATTTCAAAGAGTAACACCAATTCAGTTTTGGTTGCACAAGAAATAATAAGGCTGAAAGCTAGACCAGGAAGGTCCAAAAACACTGTAGAATAAAAGCCGACCATTTTTATAGCTTTTATCAAGAACAGCCAAAAGGACTAAGAAACAGCTTAAATATAGTGGGGCATGTCATTACGTTGGGGGACTAGATGGGCTATCCACATATAACAAGACTGAAATAGTTATAGGTCATTCACAACAAAATGGAATACTGTTTAATCTATTGTCATAGATTCACAAGGATTGAAGATTGAAGAGAAGTCAAGTAGTCCATATCCCATTTGAGAAACCATCATTGACACGTTTATTTTATAGGCCAGGGGTGACAAACGCAATTTCACTGAGGACCGCATCAAGATTGTGTTTGACCTCGGAGGGGTGGGGGGGCATGTTCAGGTGGGCATGGCCATGATGGGCATAGCCAGCTTAATGTCACTTGTGTCAGGGGCACCTGTGGTGGCCTGGGCAGGACTGGGGGGATCCACTTTTGCTAATAGTTGGTTTTGCTAACACTCTGCCAGTGAAAACGAAGCTCGAGGGCCCCTGTGCAGCACCCCCGGACTCCATTTTCGGCTGTGACAGCCTCCTGTAGCCCTATGCCAGTGAAAAGGGCCACCTCTGTTTTCATTGGCAGAGCCACCACGGGCCGGTCCTTCGCTGTTTCCAGGCGGCCCTGTGGGCCAGATCTAAGTACCCCATGGGCCCATGGGCCTTGAGTTTGACACCCTGTTATAGGCTATACCAGAGGTGGGTCCTGCCGGAGCTGTCCAATACAGAGCTCTGGTAAGGAGTGGCTGATTGCGCAATTTGAGCGCAACCGCTCCGGAGCCTTCTCTGCCGGTCCGTCGCGTGCGTCACCATCTTTTTTGGTGAATTTTTGGCTGATTTTGCTTCCGCGCATGCGCGGAAGCAAAATCTCACCAAAATCTCTTGAGGGGACACGCGCGCACACAAGATTTCAGCGAGATTTTGCTTCCGCGCATGCGCAGAAGCAAAATCTTGCCAAAATCTTGTGCGCGCGTCCCCTCAAGAGATTTCGGTGAGATTTTGCTTCCGCGCATGTGCAGAAGCAAAATCACGCAAGGGGGCGCACGCGCGTAGCGAGTGCATGTGCGCCAGAAACATGGAGATGTGCACACAGTGCACTGGCACCGGTAAGTAAGCAACCCGCCCCTGGGCTATACCCAACAATACAACCAGTTTGCTGGCAGTCTCCTGCTTTGCCAATGCTAAGTAGACAGGATTAGGAGAGTTGAAATAGGCATTTGATATTGCAAAAGTCTCAGATCTTTTATTTGTAAGAGACAGAGGATTCCAGTTGCAGGCATACACCGAGAAGCAGGTAGACCAATATGTCCCATTGGACGTGATACTGCCAATGTATTGTGGATTATGAAACAAAGTAATACAAATCTCATTTTCAACTCAAGAGAGGAGAATAGTGGCTAGTTTTATAGTTTATTTATTTATTATTTGCGCTTATTTATTTATTTATTTATTTATTTATTTATTTATTTATTTATTTATTTATTTATTTATTTATTTATTTATTAGTGACATTTATATACCACCTCACAGTGCAAGCACTCTCTAAGCGGTTTACACCAGTAAGCAATGCATATTTACATTGCCCCCAACAATCTGGGTCCTCATTTTACCTACCTCGGAAGGATGGAAGGCTGAGTCAACCTTGAGCCGGTGAGATTTGAACCGCTGACCTGCGGATCACAGTCAGCTAAAGTGGCTTGCAGTACCCCACTCTAACCGCTGTGCCACCTCGGCTCCTAATATGCCGCTCAACTCCACACGGACTCTGAGTGGCTAATTTGTTCATTATTGCTGTTCCTCAGATTAAGATTACATCTTAAATGTACCCGGTCCTGCGATTCGGAAAGTGTGAAGGGCACCATTACTTGACTTTACTATTAATTGATTAATCACCACAGCTGTTGTTTATACTTACCTATTTGTTTTGTGGATGTTTTTGTTGCTTTAATGTCTATTAAATTGTTTTGGAATTTTAGAATTGTAAACCACAAGAGTCACTTGGCTGAATTGGGCAGCTATATAAATTGAATAAATAAAATATAAATAAATAAATTGGACAGTCCTGGTTCTTGTTTTGCCATACTTCTAGAAATTTCTCCTAGAAATGAATCTTTCTGGACTGAGTTCCTTATTAAGTTTGATTACTGTTTCAAACCATCTGTGTGATTGTGCTATTTTTCACACACAGTGCCTACCACACCTTTGATTAATTATTGTTATTGCTGAAAAAGGAATAATCTGTTCAAGCGGTAATATAAACATGCAAATCCACACATCAAGTCTGTCTGCAATATGTTCACTATGGGGGAAAAATCTGGAGACTAGAAGGACTATATTTGAATTTGGTGCCAATAGATACCTTCAATTTCAGCTCTTGGCACTTAATTAAAGATAGTGTGATACTTCAGAAGATCAATTGGCCCTCTCATTGTTTCCATCTGTGAGGCACTGAATAAAAACAAAATCCCTCATTTTCTTCTTATTCCCGTGCAGTTAAGAATATGCAGCACTGCAGGAATAGTTAATGCACATTCCTAAGTAAACTAGTACAAGATCAATAATAATAATAATAATAATAATAATAATAATAATAATAATAATAATAATAATAATAATAATAATAATAATAATGATGATGATGATGATGATGATGATGATGATGATGATGATGATGATGATGATGATGATGATGATGATGAATGAGTATTACATTCCTCTGTTCACATCAGAATACCGTATGAAACCAGACTTGAAATTTTAGGACTAGAAAATTTAGAACTACGCCGCCTTCGATCTGACCTAAGTGTAGCTCACAAAATTATCTGCCACAATGTCCTATCTGTTAACGACTACTTCAGCTTCAACCACAATAATACATGAGCTCACAATAGATACAAACTTAATTCAAACCGCTCCAAACTTGATTGCAAAAAATTCGACTTCAACAACAGAGTGGCCAATGCCTGGAACACTTTATCTGACTCAGTAGTTTCTTCCCCAAACCCCAAAAACTTTAACCTTAGATTATCTACCATCGACCTCACCCCATTCCTAAGAGGTCGGTAAGGGGCGTGCATAAGTGCACAATCGTGTCTACCGTTCCTGTCCTAACGTACCCATATATTCATACTTCTTATACTCTTATTCATGCTTGTACTATTATATATATATATATATATATATATACAATCATATTTTTACTGTTTATACTTTGCTTTAATCATATATGCTTGACAAATAAAACAAACAAACAAATGTAAACCAGACAATGCACATGATTATTGTACAGAAATAGCCTATTTGCATGCATGAATGCATAAACACACACACGCACACCAGGGCAGGGGGAGAGGGAGAGAGAGAACTGTTACCTTAAAAACATAAAGTCAGAAGCACTTACACAAAATGCATATAAAAATGTTGCCTATTGAATCATGCTGGCTATCTTTATTTCATTTTTGAAATATTTGTGTAAATTAGAAAATCGTTTCATGAACTAGAGCTAGAGATAACGCTCCATTCTCAGCAGACGAGTGCAGTAATTGGAGCAATAACATTCTTGGTATACACCAAATCAGACATCTTGATTGAGCACTTTTTCTTATTTGTGGAAAGATTTAGGTGTTAGTGTTTGCAGAAGAAAGTTCCCTAAAGCTAAAGACATCTCAACAGTGTAATCAAATACCTAGGGAGCTAGAGTGGCTCTATTTTGTCAGATTTCTTCCAACAGAGAATAAATATATATTGGTTGCAAAAGACTTAAGGGAAAACTATCTAACCAACCTGAGATACTACCATTCCTGCTATGAACCTGTTCAGTGAAACGTGAAAGGTTATTTTGAATATTCCCTTACTCCAAGAAGTTTGAGTCTTTGGTATGCAGGAGACGACCTTCTCTTGCACAGTTCTCAGTCTATAATATGCTGGCTATGGAATCCTGGAAATTAAAATACTCATATCTTAATGTTTACAAGTTGAGAAACACTGGACTATAGCAGTGGTGGGATTCAATTTTTTTACTACCGATTCTGTGGACATGGCTTGGTGGGCGTGATGTGGCTTGGTGGGCGTGGCTTGGTGGGCGTGGCAGGGAAAGGATACTGTAAAATCTCCATTTCCACCTCACTCCGGGGAAGGTTACTTCAAAATCCCCATTTTCTCCCGATCAGCTGTGACTTGGGAGGCAGAGAATAGATGGGGTGGGGCCAGTCAGAGGTGGTATTTACCGGTTCTCCGAACTACTCAAAAATTTCGCTATCGGTTCTCCAGAACTGGTCAGAACCTGCTGAAACCCACCTCTGGACTATAGAATACACTTCCCAAAGAGGTACATTGGGCCTCCCTTTTCCAATATTTAATAAAATGGCATATGCCATTTCATCATACATGCATTATAAGAAACGAGCTCTGCCTTTAAGGATACTGATGGTAAATTTGCCTTAACTTTAACTGCACTGTTTTATCTATACATTTTATAATGTGTGTTTTAATTACTGTAGGCTGCTTGTGTGTAGGTTAGACACACAGAAAAAGTGGGATATAAATGTAATTAGCAAAGCAAATACATGAATAAATCTCCATCTGTGCATTGAATGGTAGATTAGATCCAGTGACCAAAATGGTGGCTTGATTCTGTAAAAATGAAAAAAATAATAAAGCCTCCCTTTCTTTCTTTCTTTCTTTCTTTCTTTCTTTCTTTCTTTCTTTCTTTCTTTCTTTCTTTCTTTCTTTCTTTATTTCTTTCTTTCTTTCTTTCTTTCTTTATTTATTTATTTATTTATTTATTTATTTATTTATTTATATTTAGTATTTTAAAAAGGAGGAGAAAGGGGAAGAGGAATCTGACTGAGGGCAATCGAGACATACTGAGGCTTCACTGTTAGCTTTCTCTTGTTGAAAATATTTACAGAGATGATACGACTCTCTTCAAATGGATTTAGTAGTATGTCATGATTCCTGATTATCTTACTGGCACACTTGGTATGTAACCAAGTTATATATATATATTTACCAGTGGTGGGATTCCATTTTTTGTACTACTGGTTCTGTGGGCATGGCTTGGTGGGCGTGGGGAAGGTTACTTCAAAATCCCCATTTCCTCCCGATTAACTGGGACTCGGGAGGCAGAGAATAGAGGGGGGTGGGGCCAGTCAGAGGTGGTATTTACCGGTTGTCTGAACTACTCAAAATTTCTGCTACCGGTTCTCCAGAACTAGTCAGAACCTGCTGAATACCACCTCTGATATACACACACACATAGAGACAGAAAATATTACTTGAAAATTTTCCAGTTTAAACCTTGGAATGAAAATTTGAAAGTCCTTCATAATCTGAGATTTATGTACACCAGAAATTTCCTATCCCAAAATGAATCTCTACACCATATATTATAGTAAATTAGTAAATTAAAGCAAGTTCTGACCTGACTCCTGACCAAGAGCAATTGTTATCAGTCTGAAAAAGAGCATTTGTAGGCAATAAAAGCAGTATAAAACCTTAGGATGTTATATCACCTTAGGGGTGGGGAAGATTAGGAATTCTCTATAATAAGAGCTACAAGGAAACATTTTAACTAATTTTGCTATACTACCAACTACTGAAATCTACACAATCTTTTTCTTCTTGTTCCATATCCGTCATCAGACGTTGGCGATCATGTTGGCGATTCTATTTTTATCAACAGTCGCACCAAAGAGTGCTGTTGAGTTTTATCCAAACCAGTCCCTTAGATTTTGAAGCCATGATGTTCTTCTTCTGCCTGGATCTCGTTTGCCTTCAATCTTTCCTTGGGGGATTAAGTGAAGTATGCCATACTTTTCTGGGTGTCGCATCACATGTCCAAAATAATGTGTCCCAAACACAATAGTTCACAATAATGATAATGATAATGATAATGATAATGATAATGATAATGATAATGATAATGATAATGATAATGATAATGATAATGATAATGATAATGATAATAATGTTTAAACAATATCAACAAAAAAAATTGAATGAATAAGTAAACAGTTAAAACCAGCAGTTAAAACCTGTAAAAATGTATGGTAAAGGCCTATTTAAAAGTTAATGAAGATGTCAGATCCCTCATCTAGAAGATGCATTCCAAGTAACAGGGGTGGCAAATAATACAGTATCTAAGTAGTCTTCTAAGACCAATCTGGATGCAGTTATGTGCCATCTGAAACTTAGGGACTAAATACAAAGACATCTCAATCAGTGGTGGGTTTCAAAAAAATTTCCCTACCGGTTCAGTGGGCGTGGCTAGGTGGGGCATGTGACTGAGTGGGCGTGGCCAACTTGACATCACTCACACCCACAACACATGATCACCCCACATAGCCACACCCACAGGAAAAAGTAAGAAAATGTTTTGAATTTCCACCTATCTACCCCCGCCCTCCCTTCACCAGTTGCCCCCATTTCCCCTCCTTTAGTGGCCCTGGCCCTAGCCCTGCTTCATCCCCCACCACCGCCTCTTTGTTTGGGCTGCTTACCTTCCATGGCAGCTGGTCCAGAGTCCGGAAGACAAGCTGACTGGAGTTTTCGGCGATTCCCAGCCAGCCGCCGCTGCTGGAAAGCAGCTGGCAAAGAGGCGGTGGCTGGTCACAGATCACCGAGGTCGTACTGGAGGTCGCAGAAAAAGCTGCTGCCATGCCATCGCTGCTATGTTCTTTGCACATGCGCATCCCATTGGACTTGCAAGGCAATGGGATGCACGTGCACGAAGAACATGGTGGCGACAAACATGGTGGGTGGGGCGAATGAGCAGCGACTGGGGGACCGGTTCAGGGGCGTGGCCAGCTGGCCATTGTTACCAGTTTGATGATCTTGGCCAATTTTCCGCCAATGGTACACACGAACCGGTGCGAACCGGTAGCAACCTATCACTGATCTCCATATAGAATGCATTTCTATAGTCAAACCTGGAGGTTACTAGAACAAGAATTAACATTTTAAGGTCAATAGTTCCAAGAAACAGACAGAGTCAATGAAAGTTAGTAAAAAGTGCTCTTAGCCATTTCTTTAGAGACAATTTTGCATCCAGGTCCTTTGTGGAAAGAGTTATTCCATATACCCGTTCTCCAGAATTATAGCTTCTCATAATGAGCACCTTTCTTTTGTATGAGAATTGATGAGTCAGTTAATAACTCATACAGCATAATAATTTGAGACAAATTCATGACTGAAACTAAAAATTAATTTGAAAGCAAAAAAGAAAAATGGGACAAAAATATGTGTTCATTAATTTGTCATATTTCTACACCACCCATCTCACCTAAGTGACTCTGGGCAGCTTACAATAAAAATGTATGATGATAGTATAACAGCATAAATAAGAACGGAGTTAAAAACAAAATTAAAAAGGTAGAGTTATAGTACTGAAAGTTTCAAAGTTAACAAGGTGGAGTGAACATCCTCACAATACCAACCATTCTCAGAGATACATATCACTCTTTGACCCCCATGCCAGTTGGCAGAACCAGGTCTTAACATTATTTCTGAAGGCCAGAAGGCCAAGGGCCTGCCTCACTTCTGGGGACAAAGTGCTGCAGAGGGTAGGGGCAATGGTGGATAATGCTGTCTTTCTGGATCCCATCGGTCAAAATTCTTTAACTAATGGGATCTGCTACATTATCTACTGACCTCCATGCCTTACCAGGTGGGACAGAATGATATAATTTGGACAAAACAGTTCCTCGGTAACCTGGCCCAAAGTTATAAAAAGGTTTTAAAGGTGATAACAAACACCTTGAATTGGACCTGGAAATAAACCAGCACCTAATGCCAGTCACATAGTAGAGGCATTATAAGCACAATCCTAGGTGCACCCAAGACTGCTTACTCCACCATATTCTGCACCAATTGCAGCTTCTGGGTGATCTTCAAGGATAATCTCGCATAGAGTGCATTGCAATAGTCCATATAGGAGATGACCAATGACAATCATGAGTGACAGGAAAGGGCATAACTGGTGCCCAAGGCAAAGTTGAGTAAAGACCCTTCCAATCACAGCTGACACCTGCGCCAGGAGTCATGAGTCATGAACAAGAGTCATGAGTCCAGGAGGACACCAAAAAATAAATGACTAAGTATTCTAATATTAGTGAATGGAAAAATTAAATATACTATTCAAACATGTATAATCACTGCACATAATTCTAACCATCAACAATTTATTAATTTATTAAATGACTGGTAATATTCCCTCTCATGCCAAGAAGTTTGAGAGAGTTTACAATCTAACTAAAACAATATTAAAACATACATTAATGAAGCCAAAATAAAAATTATGACCAAATGTATTTGTTATTAGCAAGCCCAATCTTAAGTATTGTGGATTTGTTATCTGGGAATTAGTTGGCATACTTCAGAAGAAATGTTGGTGTAGCTGTTTTCAATTTAAATTTCTTTCTTAATCACGATATGGACATAAACTTTAATATTCAAAATGCACATATTAAAGGAACAGAAACTGTTAATAGCATTGATTGCAGGTGTTTCTATTAAGACTTCTGGAAAGCGAAACAAATGTGTCCCTAGTGGGAAAAAAAAGAAAGCAGGCGAACGGCAAGGTTACTGGAATAAGAGATATGGATTCTACCCAAACGAGAGCACCAAAATGTTTCCATTGGGACCTGGTTTTGTGTCTACAAGACATGCAAGATGTGTTACCATCTGGCTCTTGAATATTACAGAACTTAAGAGGCAACTACAAACAAATCAAGGTTCTAATATTCAATTTAGATTAGTCTCAGTAGACGTCGCATGTAAGAGCTAAATACTTTGCCAAACAAAATAATAAAGAAAAAAGAAATCACTGAACTATTCAGCTTTAATAGTATGTCTAAGAATATAACAGTCATGTAAGAGGACTGTGTTCCAATTCAGCATGAAATTTGCTTCTAGGGGAGAAGGGAACAATTACTCCCCACCCTCTCTCTCTTTACTTAAATTCAATCAAGATGGGGCATTCGGATTCAGAGTCTTAGTAGCTTGGGAGCTAAACATAGAGTTAAAGAAGGAATAAACATAGAGCCGTGGTGGCGAACCTATGGCACGCGTTCCAGAGGTGGCACGCGGAGCCATAGAAGCCGGCACGCGAGGGTTGCCCACCGGCAAACTGGAAGTGCGAAAAAACGCACTTCCGGTTTGCCGGTGTGCTGTTTTTTTGCACTCCGGAGGGTTCAGGGAAGCTCCCTGAAGCTCCGGAATGCAAAAAACTACAAAACGGACAAACCAGAAGTGCACTTTTCCGCACTTCCGGTTTGTCCGTTTTGTAGTTTTTTGCATTCCGGAGCTTCAGGGAGCTTCCCTGAACCCTCCGGAGTGCAAAAAACAGCATACCGGCAAACCGGAAGTGCGTTTTTTTCGCACTTCCGGTTTGCCAGTTTCATCGTCCCAGGCTCCGGTAAGCCTTTGTGCGGGGGTGGGGGTGTGTGCGCATGCGCAGGGGGCAGCATGGGGGGGTGTTGTGCACATGCGTGGGGGGGAGGGAATGGGTGTGGGCATGCAAGCGCGCGCGAGCGCGCCCCCCCTTTTTTGGCACACGAGCCGAAAAAGGTTCGCCACCACTGACATAGAGTTAAAGAAATGGTAAGTTTTAATGTGTGCTTGCCAATATCTTAATAGGTGGTTTACAGAATGATAAAATAAAATAAAATAAAAAGTTAACAATTAAAATTAAGAATAAATAAATAAAAAATAAGAGAACAGTCAACATGTTTTTCCATTCCCAGCATTGATCATCCATATTGGGCCCCAGGGCCTCCAGCAGAACCAGGTTTTAAGGCTCTCCTGGAAGGATAGAAGTGTGGGCCAGACCTCACATCTAGTTGGAGAATATTCCAAAGGGTGGGGCCACACCAAAAGAAAGGCTCTTTTACAATTTATGTAGGCTGAGGTATCGTTAAAAAGAAATGCTGCCTTCAGGAGTATCACCAATTTTGAATATTATATCCAGCAGATCCAATTATAAACATCCTTGTCCGGTTGTGCCATCGCAGAGTATACAGCAAGTGTCTAAACTTCCTCTGAAATAATGTTTGGCTTTCCCTCAGATGGCACCGAATGTACTATTTGCATAAGTATGGCGTTAGAGGTAGGGCTGCCTCTCTTTTAGCTGCCTCCAATTTATGGCATTAACTCGTTGTTGCATACAAATGGACGGAAAAAATGTGTTTTTCCTTCCTCCTGGTCTCTCTGTCTGACAGCAGGATATTTAATGTCTTTTGAAAGCATTTTCAGAGTGATTTCAGTTCATTCCATTCCCCGGAGGCAAAGCCGGTATAATTTACAATCTAAATATTTTATGAACTTGCGGTATCCTTTTTTTTCCCGACAAAGCTAAATCCATTAAAGGCTACAGGAAGAAAGGGAAGGCAAAAGGGAAGGCCAGCTTGCTTGGTGTATTCTGATGCCCTTGAGGGGCTAAAGATAGCAGAGTGTCAAAGCGGTCACTTGCAACCTGATCCACATCTCTCTACCATAGCGAAGGACCTTATTGATTGCACTTTAACACATCTGGAAGGATCACGTTTTGATTTTTAAATCAGATGGTTGCTGAGGCAAATTTTAAAAAAACAGTATTATGAAAAGTACCGAAGTGCATTAGCCGAAATGGATGGTCACCGATCAATAGTTTTCTCTCTGAGGTTCATGAACATCATTCTCGCAGACAGTATTAAGACTAGAAATAAGGAGCAGCTTTTTAAAAAAACTGTCGGTTTGGATCTTTACATTTGCAGATACAGGAGACATTCTTTGTTTAGGATATCGTAAAGAAAGAAACTCATTAGAGGACTCTATGGATTTTCACAGGGTCCTTTTGAGTATTGGATAGCAAAGTCCAAATGTAAGACTCTTTAACAAATAATTAGACAATGTATTATTCTTCCTAACGAAAAGAAAGTTAACAGAAATGGTAACGGCTGCTACCTGTAGTTACACACAATGAATGATTCTTTTAAACAGTTCATAAATAAGCATCTTGGCCAATTCCACAGAGCTCTTTGCTTGTTTCTTTTTCTTTTTTAGTTTGACTTAATTAATTGATTTTGTGCTGAAAATGTTGCTATAATTTTATGGACTTTTAAATGCAGCTCTTGAAATATACTCTTTTTTTTGCTTTATATTTAAGGTCAACTTTAGGGACTATATCTTTCATTAAAAGTAGAAATGTGTTCTAGTCTTGTTCATGTCCAGAATGTTTTTTTTCCTGTGTGACTAAGTTCTAACCAGGCTTTGAAAACTCACCAAGTTGTTGTGTTGCATTGTGTTGGAGAGAGGGAGGGAGAGAGGGAGGAGGAGGGGGGAGGGGGAGGGGGGAGGAAGGAAGGGAGGTGTTGGGGTGAGAATGATATCTCATAGAGGCGATTTAGATCTTTTCTTGGAATTCAGACAGTTAGAAATAAAGCCAAGATTAAAAGTCTAATAGAAAATATTTATTTCAGTACAAAAACAATAAATCCTGAATAAACTACATTGTGCTGAGTAACACGACCTTTCAGGTCAACAGCTAAGGCAGAAGAGAATTAATGGTGGTTTAGGAATGCACACATGCGCACTCATCATATCACGTGTTCTCCTTATGTTGGAATGTACCATAATATTAGATAGGGGTGCATCACCCTGCATAGACATACAACTGACAATATTCACTACATGACAGGAGGGAGGGAGGGAGGGAGGGAGGGAGGAAGGGAGGGGGAGGGAGGGAGGGAGGGAGGGAGGGAGGGAGAGAGAGAGAGAGAGAGAGGAGAGAGAGAGAGAGAGAGAGAGAGAGAGAGAGAGAGAGAGAGGAGAGAGAGAGAGAGAGAGAATAACAGGCTACACAACGGCTGTTATTCCTCTTCAACAACCTTAACAGGAATGCTGAGTTCTAACTGTATGATGAATAATTGAAAAACATTGCAATTACAGGCAAATTTGCTTTATATTGGGCTCATAAAAAAGTGCAAGTATAAAGATGAATATTATGTTTGAGTTGGTAGTAATTGCATTTTTTAGCGTCTGATTAGGCATGTTGGTTTAAAATACTGAGAAGACCATTAAAATTGGAAATTAATGAATGAGATAATGAAAAACATTTCCATGTAAATAAAGCTTTAAATTAATTACCCTTAATAATTTCACTTAGCAGCACTGGACATTAAAATATTTATAGAACTACAACATTTCCTATTTTTGTTGTATAGTACAAAAGAAGTACAACATTCTTAACCCATTAAACAAAAACCTACTAGTCTTTAATGCAAATTCTAGCAGGTAATTACCACAATAAGTAAAATAAGCAGGCTCTGTTGTCCAGGCATTCACACATAATTAGGCCTACAAAAATCCACATGATCATCAGTTGGGAAAAATTGGTTAGATTTTCATAATAATAGTACGAGGGTGAGTCAAACAGTAATGCCATTTTCTTTAGGACAGGTAAAATTTCCAACACAGGAACATGTAGCATACATCAAAATGAAGCTGGTCCTCTGTACATCACATCCCTACTTCTCAACATAGTCACCGTTTCTCTCAATACCAATGCTCCACCTTCAAATGAGAGCATGTATCCCTGCCTCGTAAAATTTTGTTGACTTTTCTTTGAGCCACTTCTTCACTGCAGTTTTCACTTCCTCGTCACTGGAATAATGTTTGCCTCTCAAACTCTCTTTCATGGGGCAGAAGAGATGATAGTCTGAAGCTATCTTTTCAGTAGTTACTGTCCATTAGCAATGAGGAGGAGGTGGAATCCATACCCCCTCTTGATCAAAGGACATGTAGGACAGAGCGGAGATGGGCACAATGCCAGTCAGCTAAACTACTCACAAGGAGGCAACCTCACCTCCCATGAAGGGCTACACTGGCATTGCCTACTTAATCCTGAACCCCAAGGACTTGAGTGTTAATGAAGCAACATGTCCAGTTCCATGCCTTGTGTGCTCGTACCATGTACCCTGACTTGTTTGACTTGTGGACTGCTTTCCTGGACTTCATGTGTGCCCACTGGACTCAGTTACCCAGTGACTCTTACCGTGTTGAGAAATCTGATTAATATAAAATAAAATAAGGTAAAATAAAAATCCTTTCAAGTCAAGTTCAATTCCTGGGGGCTGTGTTGAGACAGCAAGGCATATTTCCTTCCTTCCTTCCTTCCTTCCCTCCCTCCCTCTTTCTTTTCTTTCTTTCTTTCTGTCTTTCTTTCTTTCTTTCTTTCTTTCCCTACCTTCCTTCCTTCCTTCCTTCCTTTCTTCCTTCCTTCCTTCCTTCCTTCCTTCCTTCCTTTCCTTTCCTTTCCTTTCCTTTCCCTTCCTTTCCTTTCCTTTCCTTTCCTTCCCTTCCTCATAATGGATCTGTTTTTATCCATTCCCTTAATAATAAGTTAATATTTTTTTTTGTGGAAGAGGAGGGAAAGGAGAGGTTACGTCCAAACTTCTTTTATCACTAAATTGTACAGTACATGTTTTTATCTCGACATACATTCGTTTAAATATGCGATTTTCACCTGGAATGGTGTAAACCAGACATAGGCCATTAATCTCATCTAAAGTAGATCTACATAGGAAATTAGAGCAGTTGTGTAAATATATAATTTGCCCTGATCAAACTATGCTTCTAATTAGATATCTATATGTATAGAAGCTGTAAAGCCAACTTAGTTTTAAAATGAACTTTAAAAAGATTTCTCATTGCATCTAGTAGAAAGCTCTCATTTCACATAATAAGGAGTCAGACATTTTCCCTCAGCGATAAGCGTGTCTGTGCCCGGCTGTCATGCGAATCAAATAAGATCTGCCAAAGCAGCCAATTCCTAAGCGGCTCCAGGGCACTGGAGCTTAGAGGTTATCAGAGAAGCCCAGAAAGGAGCTTTACACAACTATAGCAAAATCCACCCCCCAAGAGTAAATAGCAGTTATCAATGATCTGGAAGAAAACACAAAATTACTACTGAAAAAAGATTTGTACATGAGCCAAAGATTGACAGAGTGGAAAAATATGTACTCTTTATTTAATATAACTATTATGTTATATTATTATGTGAACTGTCATATTAATAAAGATAAATATAATGTCATGGAAAGACTATAGGCTCACCCCACTAACACTGAACCAGGAAAACTAGAATTTATCCTCTATAAAAAGAAACAAATGTTTCCAAAAAAAACACCATTTCAGACATATAGAGAGAAAGGGGAGGAAAGACAAATATAACTTAGGTCAAAAAGAGATAAAACATCGACAATTGCAACATAATCCCTCAGATGAGTGAATCATCTAAAGCAGGGGTGTCAAACTGGATTTCTTTGAGGGCCGGATCAGCATTGTAGTTCTCCACAGACCGGCAAGGGGGTCTGGGGAGTGAGGGTGGGAGATGGGGGAGATGGGTGGGGAGCAGGGAGGCCTGATGGCCAAAATGGGGGGCAGGGGAGTGGCCAAAATGGGGGGCAGGGGAGCGGCCTGAACAGCCTCCTGCAACACTTTACTGGCCAAAAAGGGGCATGGGGGTCTCGCACGTGGCCTTCCGCACCTCATTTTTGCCCTTCCTGAAGCACACAAAAACAGGTTGTACAGAGGCTGTGCAGGGCCTCCACATGGCCCATTTTTGGCCTTTCCGGCCTCCAGCAGCACTCTACCAGTCAAAAATGGGCTGAGTGGAGGCCCTGAGAGGGTTCTGAGCAGCCCATTTTTGGACGGCTGAATGCTGCCCATTTTCGGGGAGGCCAAAAATGGGCTGCCGGGAGGGGTGCACACAACCCGTTTTGGCTGGCAGAGGCACCATGGGCTGGTCCTTTGATATTTCTGGAGTTAAGCACCCCATGGGCTGGATCCGGCCCACAGGCCTTGAGTTTGACACCCCTGATCTAAAGATACTACTGTTATTTAATAATGAAATTATTCTGGCAATACTGTTTCTGCTATTAACTAAAATGTTAGGATGAACCCCAAATCAAATATGGTATTTTACATTCTTAGACTTCAGTTCTATGAATTGTGCATGGCACAGATCATATTATCTTTTGATTTGCGTAATTATTGTGTGACAAGGTCATTCATTATAAAAATTATGTAAATCCCAACAGTGTCCTACTCTCCAATGGAACTCCCTCCCTCCACCATTAAAATAAGATTTCACTGAAACTACTGAAGTTTGCAGATGATACAAGTGATTGGTCTCATTCGAGACAACAATGAATCCGCATACAGACGGGAGGTTGAACAACTAGCCTCGTGGTGCGACCGGAACAATCTGGAACTGAACACACTCAAAACCGTAGACTTTAGGAGAAACCCTCCCATACTACCACCTCTTACAATACTAGACAACACAATATCAACAGTAGAGACTTTCAAATGTCTAGGTTCTATCATATCTCAAGACCTAAAATGGACACCTAACATCAAAAATGTCATCAAAAAAGCACAACAAAGAATGTTCTTTCTGCACCAACTCAAAAAGCTCAAACTGCCCAAGGAGCTGCTGATACAGTTATACAGAGGAATTATTGAGTCTGTCATCTGTACCTCTATAACTGTCTGGTTTGGTTCTGCAACCCAACAAGACAGACACAGACTTCAGAGGACTGTGAACTGCAGAAAAAACAATTACTGCCAACCTGCCTTCCATTGAGGACCTGTATACTGCACGAGTCAAAAAGAGGGCTGTGAAAATATTTACAGACCCCTCGCATCCTGGACATAAATTGTTTCAATTTCTACCCTCAAAACAATGCTATAGAGCACTGCACACCAAAACAACTAGACACAAGAACAGTTTTCCCCCGAACGCAATCACTCTGCTAAACAAATAATGCCCTCAACACTGTCAAACTATTCATTAAGTCTGCATTACTATTACTATTAATCTTCTCATCATTCCTATCACCCATCTCCTCCCACTTATGACTGCATGACTGCATGACTGTAACTTTGTTGTTTGTATCCTTACGATTTATATTGACTGGTTCCTAATATCATTTGCTTGCTTATTTGTACCCTATGACTATCATTAAGTGTTGTACCTTAAGATTCTTGACGAATGTATCTTGTCTTTTTATGTACACTGAGAGCATATACACCAAAGACAAATAGATAGATAGATAGATAGATAGATAGATAGATAGATAGATAGATAGATAGATAGATAGATAGATAGATAGATAGATAGATAGATAGATAGATATTTTGTCAAACATGTACAAGATACAGGTATAGTATAAACATAGATATGAACATAGTAAATGGGTACGAAAAAATGGAGACAGTAGGACAGGGACGTTAGGCATGCTGGTGCGCTTATGCACGCCCCTTACAGACCTCTTAGGAATGGGGTGAGGTCAACAGTAGACAGTCTAAGGTTAAATGTTGTAGGCAAGGCCAACAGGGTTTCATCAGCACTACTTACCATGAGGAGAAGCCAGCTAAAAAATATCAGTAATATTGAGCACCAAAGAATAACAGCAGTTGTAATGTCCCAAAAGGGATTTTTATCCTTTCTTTTTGTCCATTTGTCCATTGAATGAGGACTAATTATATTTTCTCTATATTTGTAAGAATATTTGAGTACACCTGGAAGTCTTATCTTACCATGCCATACGGATACTTATTCGTCTAAAACAGGAGTCAAGTACACTCATGGAACCTGGATTAATTCTAGATAATCACCCAAAATATTTATTTATTTATTTATTTGGTGACATTTATATACCACCTCACAGTGCAAGCACTCTCTAAGTGGTTTACACCAGTAAGCAATGTATATTTATATTTCCCCCAACAATCTGGGTCCTCATTTTACCTATCTCGGAAGGATGGAAGGCTGAGTCAACCTTGAGCCCGTGAGATTTGAACCGCTGACCTATGGATCACAGTCAGCTAAAGTGGCCTGCAGTACCTGCCTCTAACCGCTGCGCCGTTGAGGAAAAGTTAAAATGGAAGTATAGTTCATTTAGCATTATATAAATTTAAAAACGCTTCTGCCTTAAAAGAATAACTCTTTAAAGGCAAAATAATCAAAGTCATCTCTTGTCACTTTAGCAAGTTTTATATCTGGATGCTGATAATTTTTCAGAAGCACTGCCTGACTGCTTTGGAGATCAATGCCAATGAAATATTTTGTTTACATTATAACCTCTATTTCCCCTAGAATTTGAGAACTCTAATGCCAATAGTGCTTACATCAAATTCTATTGATCAGGTTGCAAATTAAATGGCAAAACAAAAGCAATTGTACTGTTTTGTAAAAACAGTCTCTGTGGGGAGCCAAATTCTTTATTACATCAGAAAGAAAAGGATGGTTTCATTTACGGGATGTCTTTCAACCCAAGAAATAATTTTAACCAGATAGATCTACCTGATGAGAGTTACAAGGCTAATAAAAGTGAAATACCGTATTGCATTTTTCCCCCTGTTGTGAAGAATGAAGAACCCCCGCTCTTCATTGTGATAAGGAAGAAGCGCATTTAAATGATTGTCCATATTACAAAAGCCAAGCACTAAAATTTGAGATAAGATTGTTGAAATTTAGCTATTCTGTGGAGGCTGAAATCCACTAGAGGGAAATAGACAAAGTGCCAAAGTTCTTCCAAAAGAAAGGAAGAGAACATTTTGATAGCCTGGCTATTCTTCAATGGTGCGAAGAGGAGAATTAAAACCTGCTGAGGGTTGCAGTGGTTTGAGGGCCATAAGGGGCAAGGACATATGCATGGGTTCACCTAGGACAGTGATGGCGAACCTATGGCACGGGTGCCACTGGTGGCACGCGGAGCCATATCTGCCGGCACGCGAGCCGTTGCCCTAGCTCAGCTCCAGCGCGCATGTGCATGCACGCCAGCTGATTTTTGGCTCGCACGGAGGCTCTGGGAGGATGATTTTGGCCTCCGGTGGGCCTCCGGGGTGGCGGGGGGGGCATTTTTGCCAAGTTCCAAGAAAGCCTCTGGAGCCTGGGGAGGGCAAAAAATGGGCCCACTGGAAGTCGGGAAATGGGGGAGTGGGGGGGGTCACACATGCATGCACAGGGGGGTGGGGCAAGTGGGGGGCTTTGAATTATGGGTGTGGGCACGCACGAGCATGCGATAGTGCGTGCGCGCACTATTTTGGCACCCGAGGGAAAAAAGGTTCGCCATCACTGACCTAGGATTTACTTATTTTATTAGGCTAACTTGGATCAGATTGCTGATAGCTTGATCTTTTGCTTGTTTTTTTAAAAAATATTTTTGGAGGGGGCAGTAGGGCAAGGAAATTTTAGAGCACATACTGCAGCTTGCGTATTTTTTCTGCCACCAAATAGCAGAGCAATATGCCAAAGATTTTGCATCTGCAGACTGAAATTCAACAATGGGTTTGGATGAAGTTTGGGTACCTAGCAAAGGGATTTGTTGCACTGGGCATAGGTTGTACTGGCATCAGATTGCGCCAAAGGTGTCCCCAAAACATGTCTTACTGGAGGAATACTTGGTGGGTGAAGTCGGCTATTAATGACATTCATTTATGTATGTATGTATGTACGTACGTACGTACGTACGTACGTACGTACGTACGTACGTACTTACTTACTTACTTACTTACTTACTTACTTACTTACTTACTTACTTACTTACTTATTTATTTATTTATTTATTTATTTATTTATTTATTTATTTATTTATTTATTTATTTATTTATTAGTGACATTTATATACCACCTCACAGTGCAAGCACTCTCTAAGCGGTTTACACCAGTAAGCAATGCATATTTATATTGCCCCCAAAAATCTGGGTCCTCATTTTACCTACCTCGGAAGGATGGAAGGCTGAGTCAACCTTGAGCTGGTGAGATTTGAACCGCTGACCTGCGGATCACAGTCAGCTAAAGTGGCCTGCAGTACCCCACTCTAACCGCTGCGCCACCTCGGCTCCATTATAGGACATTATAGGAAGTTGATGGAATTTATTCATGTTTTATCACATTTTCTTCCTGTTACGTATTAAGTGGCCACCAAATTATGTGGTGCATGTATTATGCACCATTTTATAATTATAATTATAGAATTATAGAATTATATATAATATAATTATATATAATTATAATACATAATTATAATTACGTATTATGTAGCCACCAAATGAGAAGGAAGGACTCCCTGGAGAAGAGCCTAATGCTGGGAAAGATTGAGGGCAAAAGAAGAAGGGGACGACAGAGAATGAGGTGGCTGGACTCCAGAGGATGGTAGAGGACAGGAAGGCCTGGACGAATGTTGTCCATGGGGTCGCGATGGGTCGGACATGACTTCGCAACAGCAACAATTACATGGATTGAGAAACAGCTCTACAATTCCTGAGATCACCTCTCCTATAGCTCCTTGATAACCATAGTTTGATTTGCCAAGTTGCCCTGTATCAAATAACAAAATAAAAATAAGACCATTCAAAGCTCTATGCTAGTAGGTTTGGAAGTCATACCTTCAGACTGTTGACTATCCATGATTGAAAGTATGGCACATGCACTATATGAGTGATGTGCATGTTAGATACTAACACTTAATGTGGTGCTGGAATCTGCCTTTCAGTTTCTCCAACATTTTATTTTCCTTTATTTACTTTAAAAAAAAACCAATATTCTCACAGACCTTGAAAATTTCTTTACAATATTCCTAGATGGTGTTTTTAAACTAATCTCATGGGGAAAATAGCAAGAATTGCTACTGCTATTATAATCCTTGGCCACACAAGATGACATTTTTTTAATATTAAAGAGTAGTAGAGTATAAATTATATGACATATGGTGAGAAATCTACTAATGTATATAAACAATAGTGATGTGGAGTTATTAAATGTATGGTAAAGAGAGGTTATATATATATATATATATATATATATATATATATATATATATATATATATATATATATGTGTGTGTGTGTGTGTGTGTGTGTGTGTGTGTGTGTGTGTGTGTGTGTGTGTGTGTGTGTGTGTGTGTGTGTGTGTGTGTGTGTGTGTTTTCTGAGGTTTTCGCGGGTGTTTGTATGTAGGTCTTTGGGTATTCGGGTTTTCTCCCACGTGAAATTGGAAGTGTCTTCGCAACGTTTCGATGAAGTCTCATTCATCATCTTCAGGCTGGTGTCTTCTGCTTCCTGCTTCTAGGAGCAATGTGAGATTGCTGCTGTTTCTTCCTTTTAACTGCCAGTGGAGGTTTGAACTGATAGGATGGGAGCTTGGCTGTGTTCTGATTGGTTGGAGGTGTGTTCTGATTGGTAGGGGGCTTGGCTGTGCTCTGATTGGCTGGGGGGTTAGCTGTGCTCTGATTGGCTGGGGGTGTTCTTAGGTTAGTCTGACTTGCAGGGGCATTTGAGCTGGTGAGCTGCATTGCTGCTGTTTGGCTTCTGGTTCTTGGTCCTGCCACATCTTCATGGAGGGTGTCAGTTTGCTTCATGTATGGATTGGAGGGGTTTAAAGTGGCTGATGATGCAGCTGTAGTATGGCTTCTTATTTGTGGTCGTGCCTCATTGGTGTGGGTTTGGGTTTGCTTATTGCGTGGATGTGTGTTGGTGACATCCTGTGTGGTTTTCGTGAGTGTGGGTCTGGTGTCCTTCTTTGTGTTAGGGACTCGTTTGTCAATAAGGGCGGGTTTCCAAATGGCTGGTAGGCGGGAGGTGTCATCTCATTTATTCATGCTGTGTGGGCGTTTTTCTATCTCAATGGCTTCTCTGATTATTCTGTTGTTAAAGTGTTCAGTTTTGGCGATAGTTCTGGTCTTTTTAAAGTCGATTTCATGTCCTGTGGCTTTGAAATGTTGGACCAGGGAAGAAGTTGGTTCCTCTTTTTTGACTGTGTTCTTGTGTTCTTCAATGCGTGCACTTATTCTTCTGTTGGTTTGTCCAATGTATGTGGTGGGGCAGGCGGTGCATGGAATTTCATATACGCCTTGATTTTCTAACTCAATTTTGTCTTTGGGGTTTCTTAGGATGGTGGATATTTTTCGGTTTGTGCAGAATGCTGTCTTGATGTTGTGTTTGTGGAGGATCTTGCTGATTCTGTCTGTGGTGCCTTTTATGTATGGGAGGAGGGCTTTGCCGTTTTCTTGTTCTCTGTCTTGGATTTTAGTGGGGGTTTCTTTTTGGATTAGGTTGGTGATCTTCTTTCTTTGGAATCCATTGGATGCTAGTACATTAGTGAGAGTATTTAGTTCGGTTTTTAGGTGTTGTTCGTCAGCTAGGCGTTTTGTTCTGGAGATGAGTGTCTTGGCTACAGAGTTGATCTGTGCTGGGTGGTGATGTGAGAGTGCATGCAGATAGCGGTTAGTGTGGGTTTTCTTCTGGTAGATGGTGTGTCCTAGGGAGCCATTGGATTTCTTGTAGACTAAGACATCCAGGAAGGGAAGTTGGTTGTTAGCTTCTGTTTCCATGGTGAACTGTATTTTGGGGTGTAGGCTGTTGAGGTGTATGAGGAAGTTGTCAAGGAAGTTGTCAAGTTGAGGAAGAAGCTCAAATGCCCCTGCAAGTCAGACTAACCTAAGAACACCCCCAGCCAATCAGAGCACAGCTAACCCCCCAGCCAATCAGAGCACAGCCAAGCCCCCTACCAATCAGAACACACCTCCAACCAATCAGAACACAGCCAAGCTCCCATCCTATCAGTTCAAACCTCCACTGGCAGTTAAAAGGAAGAAACAGCAGCAATCTCACATTGCTCCTAGAAGCAGGAAGCAGAAGACACCAGCCTGAAGATGATGAATGAGACTTCATCGAAACGTTGCGAAGACACTTCCAATTTCACACGGGAGAAAACCCGATATATATATATATATATATATATATATATATATATATATATATATATATATATATATATATATATATATATATATATATATATATATATATATATATATATATATATATATATATATATATATATATATATATATATATATATATATATGTAACATTTTTTGCTGATAAATAAAAATAAAGGGAGACTATATATATATATATATATATATATATATATATATATATATATATATATATATATATATATATGTATGTGTATGTGTATGTGTATGTGTATGTGTATGTATATGTATATATATATATATATATATATATATATATATATATATATATATATATATATATATATATATATATATATATATATATATATATATATATATATATATATATATATATATATATATATATATATATATATATATATAAAATGTATATGGGTTTCTACACAATGGAGAAGATATATTCCTAAATAGATATAATTAGAAATAGAGGATGGAGCATGTATTAAAGAAATTTATATGGGAGTTAGTTGAAATAGGATAGAAAGTTAATTAGAAATTAGAATATTTTATGTCATGATATAATAATAATTAAATGAGATTAAATATTGAGTAATATTTAATTCAATATTATACTATTATACTATTATGTTATTTAGTAAATAAGATAACTTACACCGACAAATATATGGAAGAAATGGATATTGAAATGAATTAGAAATGTAAATATTTTCAATATATGTATACGGAATTTTGTACTAATCTTTAGCTATAAGTAAGATAGGAAGTGGGATTCCTAAGATTATATGTTTGTATGTTATGTTATGTCAAGTTTTTGTGTACATAAAAATAAATAATAATATTAATAAAAAAGATGACATTTTTTAACAGCGTGACATGGAACATGACAGCTGGTGAATCTGATGAAACAGGCAAACACCCCCTTGGAAACAGATGATTTCATTATTAAGAGAAATGCATGAGATCCATTTGTATTATTGCCATAAACATTATCATATTATACATTGATGCATGATCAGCAGAATACATACAGTCTAGGCCAGTGATGGCGAACCTTTTTTTCCTCGGGTGCCGAAAGCATGTGTGCGCACGCTATCGCACACGCGCGAGTGCCCACACCCATAATTCAATGCCTGGGGAGGGCAAAAACGGCCTTCCCCGCCCCCCTGGAAGCCCTCTGGAGGCCGGAAATGGCCCATTTCCCGACTTCCAGTGGTTCCAGTAGGCTTCCCTGGAACCTGGGGAGGGCGAAAATGCCCCCCCCGCCCCCCCGGAGGCCCTCCGGAAGCCAAAAACGCCCTCCCAGAGCCTCCGCATGAGCCGAAAATCAGCTGGCCAGCGTGCACATGTGCGTTGGAGCTAAGCTAGGGCAACGGCTCGCGTGCCGGCAGATATGGCTCCGCGTGCCACCTGTGGCACGCGTGCCATAGGTTCGCCATCACTGGTCTAGGCCCTAGACCAGTGTTTCTGAACCTTGGCAGTTTGAAGAGGTGTGGACTTCAACTCCCAGAATTCCCCAGCCAGCAACGCTGGCTGGGGAATTCTGGGAATTGAAGTCCACACCTCTTCAAACTGCCAAGGTTCAGAAACACTGCCCTAGACTCTAGGGAATAGTTACTGGAATGGCTGAAAAGAGAAATTTGGAGAGAGTCTCATACATGAATATTATGTCTGTAGGCTTCTCTCATAATTTTTTCAGTCTTACTGGTGTCCTGTGCTTGCATTAAATTCCGGGAAACTGGGTTTCTTAACAGAGCTGCCATTGTCACCACTAAAATGGGTGATGGTGCTGTCCTTGATAAAGTCTTAGAAAATTTTCTCTTCCCACTAATTTGGTTGATAATTTCAAAGTTCTACAGAAGATGCCACAGCTCTGTTTCTACACCTGATTTTATCAATTATCTGTGACTCTGTCACCCTTGATTGGACTAACAGCTTCCAATTAAGTTGCTTTCCAGTCTATGATAATTTACCTCAGCTGACAATTCTTACCAGATGTCTCTGATTATCATCCTTATCTCCATGTGCAATTTAGTTGCTAATTGTGTTTAAAATGCATTTTCTCCTGCCTTAATATAAAGCAATTAGTTAGGGGGAAAAGAAAATATAAAATTTATAAGAAATGCATCCAAAACAAAAGAAAAAAATATGTTACTTGTTTGACTAGCAAAAGAGGTCAACCAAGCAGATTTTACTAAAACCCTCATAATTATTAAAACATGTATATGGTTTATCATAACATAAATATTAATGTTTAAAAGGCACTGAGTGATAAGGATTCAACAGCTGATCTCATATAAATTATTCTTGCCCATTAAGATACTGATCAGCTAATGTGAGTTCTCCATTATTTAAGAATTTCTAATATATTTAACACCGGGGGTTGAGTCATATAAGAAGTTGTATAAGTCAAGTGAGATTGATATTTTTGTTAGGGCTGACTAGGTTTATTTTTTACTTTATTTAATTAAGTAAGCGGGAGTCAGCTAAATTGCATTTTCTATCTTCACTCCACAGACTAGCCATATTAAGTATAAAGCTGTCACTGATATACTATGAGTGTATGATTTTAATCTCTCCTAAATAAATTGGATATCCATATATTTTATGGCAATCTTAGTTGCTAGCATACAAGAGTTGTTTCAAAAACACAATTTAGCCATACGTTTAGGTGTTCCATTTGCAAACATTTTAATAAGAACATTGATCATGCTGAAAGTTGAATCTAGAGAGTGGTAATGCAAGAAGAGCAGTTACACTGTGCTAGCTATGCATTTTTATTGCCAGGAGATATTTCATTTATTCACCCCTCTCATAAACAATATTAAGAAGAATTGTGTGTCTTAAGGCAAGTTTTTCAACCTGGTATAAAAATGAATTGAAATGATTTTTTAAAAAATACATTCTTCACTCAATAAGATGTACCTATGCTTTTAGCCTATTTGAATATACATTCCCTTATAATACATCAATAAAGGTGCATTGATTAAGAGCCGAGGTGGCGCAGCGGTTAGAGGCAGGTACTGCAGGCCACTTTAGCTGACACTGATCCGCAGGTCAGCGGTTCAAATCTTACCGGCTCAAGGTTGATTGAGCCTTCCATCCTTCCGAGGTAGGTAAAATGAGGACCCAGATTATTGGGGGCAATATAAATTTACATTGCTTACTGGTGTAAACCGCTTAGAGAGTGCTTGCACTGTGAGGCGGTATATAAATCTCACAAAATAAATAAATAATAATAATAAATTGATGCAACGTTATTGTTAAGGAAGCTCTCCCTTAAATAGAGGGCTGCCGGTTGGTTCAACCAATCAGCGATCTTCATTTCCCCGCTCTGCAAAGTGGACCTTGGTGTAAACAGTTTAACTTCAGGTCTAACCTTAATACGCAACACTTATTTATTTGATTTCTGTACCCATGCATCTCTACAAGTGACTAGAAATTGTATCATTTAAAATAATACACCTTACCACAGCGAAAAAACTGTGACCATGAGATTCCAGCGCAGCAGGCTAGATGCTAACTACTTCCGGATGAATTCAAAATCCTGATTCTTCTCATTATACTGTTGGACATGGACTAAACATACTCTAGATCAGTGTTTCCCAACCTTGGCAAGTTGAAGATGTCTGGACTTCAACTCCCAGAATTCCCCAGCCAGCATTTTCTGGCTGGGGAATTCTGGGAGTTGAAGTCCAGACATCTTCAACTTGCCAAGGTTGGGAAACACTGCTCCAGATAGTTAACTATAGTTATAGGTAACTTCCAGTTGCCTTTCATATCTGTATAAGTTGTATACGTGGCCAATATGAATATTATATATTTTGTAAAGATGCCGCTTTGTTTATCGTGACGGTCAGTAGATGCCAGCCAGCAGTTAAGAACATATAAGAAATTATTTGAATAAAGTATTGCTGAAATAACAAGGGATTCTGAGATTTTGTTGTTGTTTAATTTTCAAAGGCAATAAATACAATAAATGCTAGGAAGATTAAATATTGTAGGATAAGTGCAATATAGAATGAAAACAATAGCAATAGCACTTAGACTTATATACCGCTTCATAGTGCTTTACAGCCCTCTCTAAGCGGTTTACAGAGTTCAGCATATTGCCCCCAACAATCTGGGTCCTCATTTTACCGACCTCAGAAGGTGAGTCAACCTTGAGCAGGTGAGATTTGAACAGCTGAACTGCTGAACTAGCAGTCAGCTGAAGTAGCCTGCAGTGCTGCACTTTAACCACTGCGCCACCTCGGCTCTTTAAGATAAAGAATCGTATGTTCCATCTGCTAGTCAGGTATACCCAAAAGGACTAGTAAAGGTAGTGTGAAGATAACATTCTCCTGGACTTTTGGTTTCTACTGAGTTTTATTGCCTGAAGATGGCTTTTGAGGCTTATATACCATTATTCTAATTAATCATGATTGTTAATATCATAGCTAATTATTATAGTATATAGACAAAGGTAAGTCATCTAGCAGTTTCATGTCCCCTGTCAGAATATGCAAACAAATTCCGATGGCAATCTTGGGCAGTAGCTTTCTAACCTCCTTATTCCAAGTGGTCAACTAGCCAAAAAAAAACATTTTAAATGTAAACACAATTAGCTTAAATGTCAACCAATTAATTCATCAGACAGAACAGGCATCCCCCAAAATAGACTAGAGCTAAAGTCCATGCATATGGAGGAGAGTAAGGGATACACATCACAAGATATATCATTAAATTTAAATTGAACATACAGTACCCAAAGGGTGAAATTCAGCAGGTTCTGACAGGTTCTGTAGAACTGGTAGCGGAAATTTTTAGTAGTTTGGAGCACCGGCAAATACAACCTCGGCTGGCCCCAGAGTGGGGTGGGAATGGAGATTTTGAAGTATCATTCCCCTACCATGCCCACCAAGCCACGCCCACAGAACCGGTAGGGAATTTTTTTGAATTTCACCCCTGACAGTACCTTACTATTATATTTCTGGAAATGTAGGTTTAGTTCAAATATTCAAAAGCATTCTGCTTATTTTGAGATTATAAGTGAGCTATCAACAAAAAATAAAATCCCGCTGCAATTCAATGTTATATTACTATTGTTCATCAAATAAAAACATCAACATTTCATAGGAAAGGTTTTACTCATAGGAAACCATTCTAGTTGCAGACAATGACTCTTAGGATGTTAAATTAAACAAATAAATGTATATTTCAGACTTTTTGATTTAATCCTATGCTGTTGATATAAATTCCAGAAAACCTATGATTTATATCTTAGTAAAATAAAAAGAGCATCCATCCATCCATCCACTTTCTACTGTCTTGACAGCTTAAGCTTAAGGTAAACGTAAAAACAAATAACTCTCATGTTATATATGTAAATTATATAAGAAAAATTAAAACTTTCACTCAATTCATTATCTTCTTATACAGATGTTTATTTTGATATGATACAAAATGCAACAAATTGCATAAAAGCATAAATCCAAGGCAGATGTTGCTTTAATATCACTGTTTTTTTAATATTTATATAAATAAATTTTTGAATTTATTTAAGATCAGCTTATATTCCTGAAATTATACAACTGTTAATGAAAAGGAACAAAAAAAATGACAGCATTTTCCAAATCACCAAAATCTAATATGGGTTTGATTGTAATACAGAAGCCTGCAAATGTTTTGATTAAGCATTAATGTTAATTAAGCATTACTCACTCATTCTCTCTCTCTCTTTCTCTTCCACTGTTTCACTGGTTATTGTTCTTCTCTGCACTCTTTCCAGTCTCAACATCTATTTTAATATTGTGATCAGAACTGGATGCAGTTATTCAAAATGTGGTCTTCCTATGGCTTTGTAAAGCGGTACTAGAACTTCACATGATCTTGATTCTATCACTCTATTAATGCAGCCTAGGAGTGCATTGGCTGTTTTTGGCTGCTACCACACACTGTTGGCTCACATTTAAGTGATTGTCCACTAGAACTCCAAGATCTCTCTCACAGTTACTGGCATTAAGCCAAGTTTCGCCTAGTCTACACTTATACAGTTGGATTTTCTTGCCTAAGTGTAAAACCTTATTTTTATCTACATTGAATTTCATTTTGTTAGATAGGCCCAGGGTTCAAACATGTCGAGATCTTTTTGGATCCTGAATTAGGATTGCTTTCATTCAGCATCATTTTTCCAATATACTGTATATTTGAGAGCCATATATATTCACTGCTAGTATTCATTAGCTTCGTCAAGGTAACACTTTTATCTGAACCATCAGAAAGAAATCCTTCAAGGGGAAATCATAAGATTACACTTCATAGTAATGAACAATAAAGTCAACTGTGAGATTAATAATGTTGGGAAATTGATGCTTAAAATAGTGTAAGGATTAAAAACAATTGAACTCATACAATATTTTGTATTCCAAAATAAAACAAAGTGCTGATAAATATAAAACATAAAATGACCATACTTGCAAGTAGGAAATATTGCTTTCTTGTATTTGATTTAGACTACATTGTGTTAAATGTATTGACACATTTGTTTTTCATATGTATCCATAGAAACTTCACTGGTATTCTAATCTTAGTATCAAATTTTTGTAAATAATCGAGCAATAATCATGACTGTCTCTTATAAATAACTTATTAGATTGCACTGCCCCTAGATTTGTTAGAAAAAAGGGTTTGTTTTGTAGTACTATAAATTAATGCCAGTATAACCTTGTAAACAATTAAGTTGTCAAGTTAATGACAAAACCAATATTTATGAACTAATGACTACATCATTCTTCATTAGAGTAATATCTTATTTAAACTTCAGTTCTGAACTCACTGAACTCCATAGCATTTAAGCAAGTATAAGGCTATGTTTTCATTCATGAAATTCTGAAATGTTTGCCTTACAGATTACAATTTTTGTGGCTAATTAGAGAACTCAGACAATGTCACCATTTGCTTGCCATCTTCTTAATGAGCAGTATTAACACAATAACAAATTACTAATAACAATCAAGCAAAATCCATTTATTATGGGTTTTCTATAATCCTCAGAAGCTAGTTAAACAACAATTTTTTTGTCGATTAAGTTATATAATCAATGATTACAATTCAAAACAGAGCTCCCTCACTGTAGCTAAAAATTACAGTTGATCCAAATATTATCCAATTGTGTTTAAATATAATGCTACTTGTGAAATTATTTTGACTACACTCCTAAGGCAGGAGTGTCAAACTTACGGCCCGCGGGCTGAATGTGTCATGTGATGGCCACGCCCACCCCTGGTTTAGTGAAGGGGGAAGTCGTGATATGTCACATGACGACAATGTGACACTGCAAGTTTGACACTCCTGCCCTAAGATAAATGATAAGAAACAGGAATTAATAAGGGTCTGAAGGAGGACTTCCCTGAACTTCCCTGAATCAAGATGTACTTGATTTTCTGCCAGCATGAATGGGTTTATTTATTTATTTGATATTTTTCTGTTGCTGATTTTCTGTGAATTCTATTTAATACTTTTGTTTTAAAAATTAACATTAATATTCCATGCTTTCTCAGCATTTTATTAATTCTAGAAATTAATTTAAATGTTACATTTCAAAATGCAAGGAAAAAGTGTCTAAATTAATAAATACATAAGAAGACATTTTATCTTTTTTTCTAATTTACATTCAATTGTATCTGATCTTCAGGAGCAATCAGATATAAGGTTTTACAGAAGTGGCTTGATCTGGACTGAGAGGGCGGGGCAGATTCTAATGTGGAAATAAGGAGTTCCCTTTACTACATTTTTGTCCTCATTCAATTCAAAGAGCCGTGGTGGCGCAGTGGTTAGAATGCAGTACTGCAGGTACTTCTGCTGACTGCCGGCTGCCAGCAGTTCGGCAGTTTGAATCTCACCGGCTCAAGGTTGACTCAGCCTTCCATCCTTCCGAGGTCGGTAAAATGAGGACCCAGATTGTTGGGGGCAATATGCTGAACTCTGTAAACTGCTTAGATAGGGCTGTAAAGCACTGTGAAGTGATATATAAGTCTAAGTGTTATTGCTATTATGCCCGATTCTGGACAAGTCCCTGCAGTTTACCATTGCCTGAGAGAAAGTGACTGGAGAAGGTGACTGACTTTGTTCGCAAGACAGAGTTAGAACTTGACATCTCCCAGTTTTCAGTCTGATGCCTTAACCACTACACTAAACTGGCTCTCTATCTCATTTTATCACATTTCAAATAATACTAGAGGTTTTTTGTTTTGTTTTGTTTTTTGTTTGTGGAGAACAGGATATTTGTAAATTAAATGGAATGTGGAAAAAGAAGTTCGTCTGCATTTCTTTATCTTTTCAACAGTAAATTAAAAACATTCTTCACTCTCTGATTAAAAAAAAAACTTTCTTTAAAAAGTACATAACAAGCTAATTATCACCAAGGATGGAGAATTTAATGAATCACACATTATTCATTAAGAATTTACAACTTTGTGGCTGGGGAAGTGTGGAGGAAAAAGGGGGGAATTTCAATACCCGCAGCAGATGCCATTTATTTCTACATGAAGTATTGAAGAAGTTAGAAGGTTGTTTGGATGTCCTGCCTATGGCATGTTGTTCACTCAGTAATCTGAGTCAGAGCTGGAAATGCAAAGTTTAGTTTAGTTTGGTTTGGTTTGGTTTGGTTTGGTTTGGTTTGGTTTGGTTTGGTTTGGTTTGGTTTGGTTTGGTTTGGTTTGGTTTGGTTTGGTTTGGTTTGGTTTGGTTTGGTTTGGTTTAGTTTAGTTTAGTTTAGTTTAGTTTAGTTTAGTTTAGTTTAGTTTAGTTTAGTTTAGTTTAGTTTAGTTTAGTTTAGTTTAGTTTAGTTTAGTTTAGTGGAATTTCTATGCCGCCCAACTCCCAGAGGGACTCTGGGCGGCTCACAGTACGGCACAGAAACAACAATCAATAAAAACAATTTAAAAGCATATTAAAAAGTACAATACATTATTTAAAAAGGACTTTCACTCCAACATGCATACCTGGACCGATCTAACAAGACCATATCTTCAGGTCATTGGCCCCATGCCTGCCAGAAAAGCCAGGTCTTAAGCTCTTTCCGGAAGGCCAATAAGGTGGGGGTAGTACGGATCTCGGGAGGTAGTTGGTTCCAAAGGGTCAGAGCCGCTACAGAGAAGGCCCTCCCCCGTGGACCCGCCAGCCAACATTGTCTAGCTGATGGGACCTGGAGGAGGCCGACCCTGTGCGATCTCACAAGGCGCTGGGAGGAATGCAGTAGCAGACGATCACGCAGATAAACTGATCCTGAGCCATATAGGGCTTTAAAGGTAAGAACCAACACCTTAAATTGTATCCGGAGACCAATCGGAAGCCTCAAAGCTTCCACATTACATGGTTTGTGTTAGCATGTGGCCAACTCAACAAAATAGATATTTACAAACAGTAACTGTTACACATGTGTACTCAATACAATGTCAGAGAAGATGACCCAAAGGTAAAGAACAAAGTTAGCTGCTGGTAAGTGTTCATGTTACCACAGAAATAAAAGAGTTGGCTTTGGGACTAAATGAGAAGGGTAGAAAGAACATTGGCACTGCGACTGTTATTTCAAGCTGCTTGAAGTTTAAGTGAATGAAGGGAGATTAGGTTTATCACAATCGTTTCTGATGTTAGTCAAGTTTTCATGTCCAAATAATAGAAAGATTTTTTTTCTTGAAAGGTTAATACTGCATAACATTAGGGATGGAAGTTGTTATAATTTAATCAGTTTGGCTACAGTTTAGTTTCTTCAACATTTTTCTTTTGTTTCTACTGATCCTTCTATTCATTTTTCTTCTTCCACATAACAAATAACCCACCTTCAAAAAAAAAAAAAGTTAAGGAACAACCAAGAACTGAGGATGTCTTTAAGAAGGACTACCTACAATAAGCTGATTTCATATCATTTCCATCTCACATATTGTACCATTTCTAGAAAAAGAAGAAAAAAGGAAGAAAAACACTTCTTTGGAAATTATCATATAGTTTCAGTCCTTTCATCATTATTAGTTCTATTCATAAAAGCACATAGCCAATGTAGTCAAATCACTGATATAAGTAATCTCCAATATTTGGTAGTTTTATATGCTCCACTCCTTCCATAATTGTTGAAAACAAAATACTTAAATAAAATATTATTTCTACACTTGTAGCCAAACACTCAATGTTCCCAATTTTAAATTAAAAATTTCATAATAAAATGTATTCATTCTTTAAATCTGATTGTATAGGATTCAATGCAGTTGATGGTATGTGTGTGTATGATATTTAATGAAAATTGATTTAAAGATATTTCTGTCAAATCTATAAACTGAATAATTTTTGCACTGAATTGGCAGGTCAAGCCACATCATCAAACAAAATAGGACATATCTAACCGTAATCCACAAGTCAATTTAAATTGCTGAACCAATCTGAATGTACTGAAGTAGATTGTTCATACACTTATGTTCCTTAATTAATTTCTACATCAAAGTGAAAATATCAATGAAGTTAGATCCCAAATCCAAATTAATAATCTGAATTAGATTTGTCCACTGATTTCATAGAAATAAATTTGAATAATAGTGTGTATTTATAAATGGAATCCAAAATTGTAACAGTCGTTTCATAATAAAGGCAGATGCATATTTAGATAGAATATATTTGCATATACATAGAAGCCTGATAAATAACAGAATTGAAGAAATTAGTTATATGACAGTCCAAGTACCCTTATTAGTAACTTGAACAATTAACAGATCAGTTGCAATCCTTAGCAAATATAATGACTAGAACAAGAAACATACACCTGGTGACAACTCTTTGTTTCTACTTAGGATTCACAGAAATATATGAGCTAGATAATATAAAAAGGATATTTTTCGGTTTAAGGCAAATGTAAAGCGACTTGTTTTGACTAAAGTGCATATAGGAGTTATGGATCATAACATTTCAAACTGCAAAAACATGTAAGTGAACATGCCATTTTTATTTTTTCTAGTTACCAGGCTGCAATAAATCATTTAGGATGGTACTGATGTCAAGTCACATATTTTGATGAGCTGTGGTGGCAGTGATTAGAATGCAGTATTACAGGCTAATTCACTGCTCACTGCCTGGAGTTCGATTCTGCTGGGCTCAAGGTTAATTCAGCCTTCCATCCTTCTGAGGTCTGTAAAATTAGGACCCAGATTATTTTTTTTTATCTCTCTGGGGCAATATGCTTTCTCTGTAAACCGCTTAGAGAGGACTGTAAAGCACTATGAAGTGGTGTATACCGTATTTTTCAGAGTATAAGACGCACCTTAGTTGGGGAGGAAAACAAGGGAAAAATGCCTCTTCCTCCAAGCAATTTGCCAAACAGCAAACAGCACAGATGATATACACTGTTTGCTGTGCATTTCTGTGTATATGTGCCTGACCCATAGAAATAGCAAAGAATTGGAGAAATGTACATTATGCCACAAAGTTTTCTTAAATGTAGTCACACTAACTCCTCCCAATTATTTAAATAGATCTACTCCAAGGTAAGTCAGGATTTAACTCTAATACTAAACAGGACACTGTTACATTTCAGACTATACTTGTACAGAGCTGTTAAAATTAATTTAAATTTCTGGAAGTATACATTATTCTCTATTATTTAAAAGAAGATACAATAGCACTGGACCTCTTCAGAGCAAGCATTTATTTTAAAAAGCGTCTTTATTTTGTTAAGTTGTCTAGAACAGGGGTCTCCAACCTTGGCAACTTTAAGACTTGTGGACTTCAACTCCCAGAATTCCACAGCCAGCAAAGCTAACAAAGCTGGCTGTGGAATTCTGGGAGTTGAAGTCCACAAGTCTTAAAATTGCCAAGGTTGGAGACCCCTGGCTCTAGAACAATAATAAAGCAGTCTTTAAAAAATAAGTCTAATAATTTGAACATTCTACAGACATTTAGTTATTCACTTACCCCCTTGCATCCAGCAGAAAATAAAAATCTGTGTGTCTCTCCCAGCTATTTGCCTCTTTGCGGCTAGTTTCACTTTCATTTTTCCACGTGGCAAACCTAATCAGCTGTAGGTCGGGAAGCTGCTACTGACTTGCTTAGCTTTACACGCTCTTCTCTCTTTTCTGCAAGCAGGTAAATTGCTGGAAGACAGAGGCCAAAGGGTGGGGGTGGGTGGGTGGGTGGGGCTGCATTTGGTGTATAAGATGCACCCAAGTTTTCACCCTCTTTTGGGGGGGTAAAAAGGTGCATATTATACTCCGAAAAATACGGTAAGTCTATTGCTATTGCTATTTTTATAGGCAACTGCCTTTTGCCAAGTTAGGATACTGGACCATTATATTATATTTTAGTTACTGTCAGAGGCTTTTCAGACAAGATTCTTTCTCAAGACAGTCACACCTATAATTTTGAGTAACAGGTGGGCTGTTTCTTTAGATAGTGCTCAAGTTGATTGTCTTAATATTTTGGACATTGTATCATCTGGTTTCCTAGCTCAGAAAGGCAGGGGTTAGGTCAATAGAAAGCTGAAAAAGTTCCTTTCAAAATCTTCACTGAATCAGGGGAGAAATAGAACCGAAGGTGAGAGGGCAGTATCACCATTTCAATTTAACTTTCCATTTCAAAGGGCTTTTCAAATGCAAAATAAATAAAGAGGAAAAAGCTAACATCGAAGTCACCAGTAATAAAAGCCAAGATAAAGAATAAAGTAATTGCTTTTCAGCAAAGCTTAAAGCAAAACAATAGCAGAGAAATACTACAGCTTAGAAAATTATTTGCCATTTCAGTGATTCATTTCAACTCTGTAATGGGTTTTATTTGTTTGCTTTTCCAATGATACATTCATTACATGCCCAATTTAGAGCAAAGTTAGCCATCACATTCTGTATAAATCTATAGCGAAGTCGCTTTTCATCTCATCATGCTAACTCTATCAGCATGATATCTGGCAAATGCAGAGCATATTAATGTGACAGAACAATAAAATACAGACAACAGTTGTGTGCTATGTCTTATTGGGGAAAAAGATTAGGTTATTTATGTTATGTACGGACATACGTAGTGAATATTTGCATAGCCACCGCTGATTGGCTAATCTAGCGGCGGGAGAAATAAACTCCTGTCAGTGGCTAGCAAGCTTCAGGTAAGCCCTTAAAAGCGGCTTCCTGCAGCCTGCCGGCAGTCTGCATTAGTTCTGGCTAATAGACAATAAAGGGGTTGAACTGTTCCTGCGACTCGCCTCTTCATTTACGGGCGAATCTAACAATTTACTAATAACAAGAGTTCACCTACATAATACATTTGGCTGGTGGCCGGTCTCCTTTGAGTCACAATTGAAGCCATCATTTGATTAATCTGAGTTCAGATCAAGTGGTTAAACAAGGCAGACTTTAATAGGCCTGTCTGATGAATGCTAAAAGAAGGTGTATGTATGTATGTATGTATGTATGTATGTATGTATGTATGTATGTATGTATGTATGTATGCATGTATATGTGTCAACTCTGAATCGAACCTGGCTGAAGCCATCTTTTGCTGGTTAATAGTTGCTTCATAGTTGCCAAGTATTCTAGGGGGGGGGATAGGTAGACTGTCTCGCAGACAAAACAATGAGCCTTCCTGTGGGGACCAAGGTCATCCCAACAGGTGGCAATAGCACTTAGCACTTAGACTTATATACCGCTTCATAGTGCTTTCCAGCCCTCTCTAAGCGGTTTACAGAGTTCAGCATATTGCCCCCAACAATCTGGGTCCTCATTTTACCCACCTCGGAAGGATGGAAGGCTGAGTCAACCTTGAGCCTAGTGAGATTCGAACAGCTGGACTGCTGAACTAGCAATCAACTGAAGGTCGCAATGCTGCTTTTAACCACTGCGCTATCTCAGCTCCTATTTGAAGGAGAAGAGTGACTGAGGAGCCCTCCAACTGTTTTAATTGGATCATGTGATTTGGGGATGGAAACAGTTACTCTTTTAATTATGCTATTAACGTGGAAAACTTCAGAGTTGGTTTTCACTAGCTGTGCTGATATGATGTATCCAATAAACATGTTCTTTGAGGGACCTGCCTGCCTCAGACTTCTGATTTCTTTGGGTGCGTTACTCGGAACTCTGACATTATGTATATATACTGTTAATAGAATAGCCTCAATGAATCATACCAGTGATAACACCTAACTTATAGTGAAAATAGAAAAAAAAATCACTCAATGGCAATTAAGGTTGATATTTTTGTTTAATATTTTAATATTTTTCCTCCAATTAAGCCATCATTGCTTACCTTGGGTGAGGAAGAAAACTAAAAAAACCCCCCAGAGACAGTGGAAGATGAATGGCCCCAAAATCAAACCATGCATATTTAAACCAGACCAGGTACACTGATACCCTCTATGAGAATGTAGCTATGGGCTTATGTGTTCTGTTGAGGTTGACAGCTATGCTGGAGATATATCACCAGAAAGTATACCAGATGGGTCACCCAAGCCAGACATGTCTCAAATGAGGAGCCAGACTAAGAGTAGACTACGATAGAACAACAGGAATCCCAGTTGCTGAGGCAGCCCAGTGGTGTAAGCAAATGCCTGCATTGTACAGAGCTACACCGGATAGCCACATGGAACATCAGAAGAATGAGTCAGGGTAAATTAGATATTGCCAAATGTGAGATAATGAAGATGGGAACTGATCTCCTTGGTGTCAGTGAGCTACAATGGTCAGATAATGGCTTTTTTTTTTTCAATTTGAGGACTTCACTATCTATTATTCGGGACATAATACCAGAAAACAAACAGAGTGGCATTTATTGTAAGCAAGAAAATTGCTAGAGCAGTGGAATGCTTCCCAACTGTCAGTGAGAGCATTATGACCATCAGAATTCATGTCAAGCCCCTCAACATCTCAATTGTCCAAGTCTATGACCCAATGACTGCTGCAACTGCTTGAAATAGAGGGCCAAGAAACAATGCAACAAAAAATATATATTGTTTATATCCTTGGTGACTTCAAGTGTATTTTTAATCATTGTAATTGAAGGTGCTCCTAAGAGGGATTGGAGAAAGATGCTGGGAATATATGACAATACTTCCAACAAGTCATCCAAGGTGTGAAGGTCATTCCAGCTGCCCAACTAGAGCAAGCAGACAGCTATATTGAGCAACAGTGATATAGAAAGGTTGCAGAGACATGCAATCACTTTAAGACAGGGATCCTCAAACTATGGCCCTACAGGCCAGATACGGCCCACCGAAGCCATTAATCCAGCCCTCACAGGACCATGAGGCTGCCCCACTCACATCGCCCTGCCCACCCACTGGCCCCCACCTTTCAGCCAAGTACAGGACTTACCTTTGCGAGCCCCGCAGGCTGGAACTGGAAGGTAAGGCAGAGTGCTACTAGTGGCTGGGGAGGCCAAAAACGGGCCTGTTGTTGGCTGGCAGAATGCTTCTGGAGGCCAGAGAGACCAAAAAACGGGGCACGCAAAGGCCCCAGGAGGCCAAAAATGGGCCCATTTTTGGCTGGCAGAGAGCTACTGGAGGTGGGGGAGGCCAAAAATGGGGTGCATGGAGGCCTCTCGGGGCCTCCACGTGGCCGGCAGAGTGCTGTAGGAGGACTGGATTGGAGGAGGAGGGCCGCCCGCTCGCCCACCCACTGGCCGGACTAGTCTTCAAGTTTCAAGCAAAAGAGATATGTTACTTTTGGGGAGACTGCGGGATTGTCCCACCTCCCCGCCGGCCAGCTTGTTTTTGGCGTGCCACTGGTCAGCCTCCGGACATCAGATTCCACCACCCAGCACCAGTTCAGGGGTTCCTTCCCCCCAGGGCACAGAGAGAGACACAGAGAGAGAGAGAGACAGAGAGGGGAGGGAAAGAGTGAGAGAGAGACAGATACAGAGAGAGACAGAGATAGCCACAGAGAGGGAGAGGGAGAGGGAGGGGTAGGGGGGTAGGGAGAGAGGGAGAGAGGGAAAGAGAGGGAAAGAGAGGGAGAGAGGGAGAGAGGGAGAGAGAGAGAGATAGAGGGAGAGAGAGAGAGAGAGAGAGAGAGAGAGAGAGAGAGAGAGAGAGAGAGAGAGAGAGAGAGAGAGAGAGAGAGAGAGAGAGAGAGAGACTTGTTGATTGTAAGCTCCTTGGGGCTGAGAAGAATTGCTGCAAAACTGAATTTCCTGAAGTGGATCACTAGACTCCTAAACAACTTAAAAAAACAATCTAGTAAAAAGAAAAGTTAGCCAAAAAAGCAACATGCAAACAAAAGCAAATAAAACACCGCCAGGAGCAAAATAAATTAAAGTTTAATTTCTGTGTATTGTTTAATGGACAGCTAAATTGGCCACGCCTACCCAGTCATATGACCTAGCCACACTCACCCAGCCAGTCTGTCCCCCCCAACAGTCTGAGGGACCGTAAGTTGGTCCCCTGTTTAAAAAGTTTGAGGCCCCCTGCTTTAAGACATCGGTATTAATTCATGCTGCACTGGAGAAGTCAGTGGCAAACCACCTCTATATTTTTATCAACAAAGGCATGTGGATAGAGAGAATAAAATGATTGATGATAGAGTGAAGATGATGAGCCTCTCTACTTGGATGGTACTCAACATACTACTGAAAAAAAGCTGAAGACTTTTCAGAATACTAGTGATGTTCATGACATGAGGAGATAAAAGTTTTGGCACATTTGATGTTGTCATGCAACTAAAGAAAATCTGAAGGTCTAAAACCCACGGGAATATGGAAAATAAGAAATAGGAACATAAAAAAACTCAGTAACTGAAAGATGAAAGTTGTGCAGGTTTGACAATTTAGGCAACAGCAAATTGAAATGGATTAGAATTGAACAATTTCAGTCAGAAAATCATATTGTTTGCTACATAGTACATGTACAGGCACTGTTGATATAGCAAGATTATAGAACATTACTTGAATATCGTAAATAACCAAATAATGTCAGTTAGACTTTCTGGACACCTCTTAAATATGATCCAATTTTATGCTCCAACCACAGTTGCAGAAGAAAAGTAGTTTAATGGCCAAGTTCAATTAATTCAATTAAACTGAATTTGAAAAAAAAATGAACATGGTTTTAAAACTTGAAGAAAAAAAATCAATAACTCTATGCTACTGATGTTACTCTGATCTCTGAAAATGCAATGATTTTTTTTAGAAGGTCTAGTAATGAAAGTCAAGGAACACACTGAAAATAAAAATGGGACTGTGATTAAACGTAAAGATGACCAAACTAATGATAACTGCTACAGAAACCAGCCTTAGAAATGACAGTGAAGAGCCTGGGCTGTGAAAGGGGATGGAATCTCAGTGCTGTTTGATACTCCGGGTGAAGGATCAAATGTGAGAGGTCTATCATTAGTAACTTTTAAAACACTATGTAAAGTGTTTGGTAGCATGAATACAATATTGAGCTGAACTTTAGAGATACGATTTAAATCTCTGTTTAACCTTGAAACTCACCATAGATTAATCTGAACCATTTACTGTTATTACTGAAAGTTGGCAAACTCGCAGAGTTGTCAAAGCATAATGGAAAACAGCTAAAAGAACATCACAGCACACCAAAGTCCGAAAACAGTGACAGCAATGCGACCATACTTGGAGAAGGAGGCTCTACTCACGGTCACTCATGCCCTTGTCACCTCCCGATTGGACTACGCAATGCGCTCTACATGGGGCTACTCTTGAAGAGTATTCAGAGACTTTAGCTGGTGCAAAATGCGGCTGCACGTGCTGTGGTGGGTGTGTCAAGATACACCCACGTAACACCCATACTCCGCCAGCTACATTGGCTGCCCATTGGTCTCCGGATACAATTCAAAGTGTTGATCATCATCTTTAAAGCCCTACATGGCTTAGGACCAGGTTACCTTCGGGACCGCATTCTGACCGCATTCAAGGTTGACTCAGCCTTCCATCCTTCCGAGGTGGGTAAAATGAGGACCCAGATTGTTGGGGGCAATATGCTGAACTCTGTAAACCGCTTAGAGAGGGCTGGAAAGCACTATGAAGCGGTATATAAGTAAAGTGCTATTGCTATTGCCTCATACTTCCCTCTGACCGGTTAGGGCCCACAGAGTGAGTCTCCTCCAGGTCCCGTCAGCCAAACAATGCTGCCTGGCGGGCCCTAGGGAGAGGGCCTTCTCTGTGGGGGCCCCGTGCTCTGGAACCAACTTCCCCCAGAGATCCTAATTATCCCCACCCTGCTGGCCTTCCGGAAAGCCATTAAGACATGGCTCTTCATGCAGGCAGGGGTCTGAGACAATTTTATATCAGTGATCTCCCCCTGTATGTATGTTGCTGGATGTCTTTTTTAACTTTTTAAAAACTGTTTTTAAATAAGTTTATTGTTTAGTGTTCTCTTAAAATGTTGTACACCTCCCTGAGTCCTTAGGGAGTAGGGCGGCATAGAAGAACCTAGTAATAAATAAATAAATAATACTCCATCGTATTAATTAATATAGCATTCCATTTTAGACTCTTCTGGTTCATGTAGGGATGTGGAAAGCATGAGTCAGTATCCATGACAGTGTCACATTCAGTCAATTCCTCATCATTCTGTGAATTCCAGAAAAGAAAAATCAAGTACACTGTATTTGTACTTTTCATAGTAGAATTGGCCTGCTAGTTCTATATTACATTCATCCTTCTCACTGTCCATTCCAGCTTATTAAACCAAAGCTTATTCACGTGCACTGGCCAGAGGGGGAGAAAGTACATCGTTACTTTTTTCTTCAAATCCTTTCATATGATATCTCTGGGGCTTAGGGGCAGGGGAGATTATTTACTTGTAGCATTATAACTAGAAGTTAACTCACACAAGTGGGCATCAGGTGCAGAAAATACCAAGGTGATGCATTGTCCCCGCTGCTATTCTGCATAGGCTTAAACTCAGGGGCGGGTTGCTCGCTTACCTATGCCGGTGCGCTGCGTGCGCATCTCCACATTTTTGGCGCGCGTGCACTCACTACGCGCGCGTGCCCCCTCGCGCGATTTTGCTTTTGCGCATGTGTGGAAGCAAAATCTCACCAAAATCTCTCACACACACATGTCCCCTCGTGAGATTTTGGCGCAATTTTGCTTCCGTGCATGCGCAAAATTACCCAAAAATTCTCAGAAAAAGATGGCGATGCGTGCAACGATGCGCGAAGACAGCTCCGGAGTGGTCAAGCGCAAATTGCACAATCGGCCGCTCCCTACTGGAGCTATGCACCGGACAGCTCCAGCAGGAACCCACCACTGCTTAAACTCCATCAGCCGGATAATCACAGGATATGGATACAAGTTCAAGAATGCAACTACCATCAGCCACCTCTTCTACATGGATGATTTCATGTTGCATGCTACAAATAGAAAAGTAAAATAAGAGACTTAATTTTATGTTTGCATGAAAATATGTCCAAAGAGTTTTAACAGTTACATACTAATATTGTTGATTGTAAGTGAAAATCAATTCATTAAATTATAATGCAGAAAAATGAAAGGCATCTTGTAAAAACAAAAAATAATTACATATTTAATTAAAACATGAGATTATTGTTTCAATAAAGGTCAAATCACATCTTATAACTGAAGAAAAAGCATTACTGTGTGTCTTTCACGCAGAGAGACACACAGACACACACACCACACATACACTCTTGACATTTAAGAAATGTCTATGTCAAATGGATTTCATTTTGACTTGATGGATGAGTTAAAATTATATGACTAGTTAGATGCAGCATTAGCCCCACCTCCTTAAAACATTATTTGTTCCTTTCTATGTGCTACATAGCAATTAAAATTATTCAGCCAGTGATTTATTGAACGTTATGAAGTTGCTCAGTGATGGGTATATTATATGAGAGCTGAATGAAAAGCAATGCCTCAAATGTTATAAGCCACCAACAGATGGCAGTGTTGATATGCTCGAGGATCTGACATATTCTTTAGCAACTGTTCTTTCCCTTTAGTTGGTAGGAAGTTGCTATGAGAAAATGTTGTGATGCTATTTTTTGTGAAGCCTTCATGCAGTATTTGTCAGTGTGCTTGGATCAACTCACCATGATTAAATTTCTGACTGCTGAAGAGTCCTTCCAATTGAAATTCATGGCTGAATGCAGGTTGTTTATGGTGATAGCTATTGACGTGAGAAATATGTATTACTGGGCTGAATTGTGTAAAGACACTGAACTAGGAAATGCCGATCTGTGCAATCAATAATCAAATGGATGACCTGTAACAGCAAATGCTGATTTTTTCATGCAAGAATTAATAATTAATTATAACATAATTAATTAACTAATGATAATTAAGGGCAATTGTCAAACCACTCAAAGAGAAATTGCTCTCAAGCTTAGTATTTCACAAGAATATTTAGGTCGCATCATTGATGGAAGGTTGATGTAAGATGGAACCCTTGCATGGTGATGGCAAGGTAAAAGATTCAAGTGTTGGATTTTGTTAGCAATTATTGACACACTACAGGAATTCAAGAGAAATTTCTTCACAGAATTGTTACAATCAGTGAAAAATGTGCTCATCATTATGATTCAGAAAAGAAACACCACCCAGTGGAATATTTTCCTTAAGTTTTATCTGTAGAAAAAGGTAGCAGAACTCAATATTTTCTTGCAAAATATATGGCTGTAGTTTTTTATGACTGCAGATGGTGCTATTCACAAGTTTTTCTGAACCACCTCAGAGAACTACATTGCAACACTAATTGCAAATTTCCAACAGTGGTTAAACAAAGTTTGAAAGCACAAGAAGGACATTGACTGCAACATGATAACCCAGGACTTCATATCTCATGAGGTTCCTAAGCAGCGGTGGGTTGCTCCCGGTTTGGCCTGGTTCTGCGAACCGGTAGCGGTGGTGATGGGAGGCTCCGCCCACCCACCCGGGACGCTTCTGAGCATGCGCAGAAATGTCGCACGCGAGCACACACGCAAACCGGTAGCGCTGGGATTTAGAACCCACTACTGTTCCTAAGAGGCAATTGCAGCATGTCACTGGCTTACCCATCCACCATACAGTCCAGGTTTGGTGCCATACATCTTCTACCTTTCAAGGGCTGTTTCCGTGGCCATTGACTGGACTCAAATGAAGCTTACTGTCTGTCTTCTAAATAACAGAGTAACAGAGTTGGAAGGGACACTGGAGGTCTTCTAGTCCAACCCTCTGCTCAAGCAGGAAACCCTGCATCATGTGGCTGCCTAATCTCTTCTTAAAAATCCCAATGCATCCACAACCTCTGAAAACAAGCTGTTCCACTGGTTAATTGTTTTCACTGTTAGGAAATTTCTCCTTAGTTCTGGATTGTTTCTATCCTTGATTAGTTTTCATCCATTGCTTCTTGTCTTGCCTTCTGGTGCTTTGGAAAATAGGTTGATCCCCTCTTTGTGGTGGGCCCTCAAATATTGGAACACTGCTAATCATGTCACCCCTAATCCTTCTTTTCACTAGACTAGACGTACCCAATTCCTGCAACTGATCTTCATATATTTTAGTTTCCAGGCCTTTAATCACTTTAGTTGCTCTTCTCTGCTCTTTTCCCATAGTTTCAACATCTTTTTTTGTAATGTGGTGACCAAAACTGGGTGCAGTATTCTAGTTATGGTCTTACTAAGGATTTATAAAGCGGTACTGAAACTTCACATGATTTTGATTCTATGCCTCTGTTTATACAACCAAGGATTGTATTAACTTTTTATTAACTTCAAATATAATTAATGCTTGTAAGCATTCACTGATTGCTATGGCAAGTCTATACTCCACAATTCAAGGCAAGTATATTATGAATATATATTTTTATTAATGGGACCTTCCTCTACTTCATTATTTCATATTATTTTAAGACTCTAATATACTCAGGAGCAGAACCTCTAACAAAACCTCCTGCTGAATTCAGTTTCCAAATATGCTATTTGTGGGACTAAAAATTAAGAATAGACTAAGACAGTGATGGCGAACCTATGGCACGCGTGCCACAGGTGGCACGCGGAGCCATATCTGCCGGCACATGAGCCGTTGCCTTAGCTCAACTCCAGCATGCATGTGTGTGCCAGCCAGCTGATTTTTGGCTCATGTGGAGGCTCTGTGAGGGCATTTTAGGTTTCCAGAGGGCCTCCGAGGGGGTATTTTCGCCCTCCCCAGGCTCCAGGGAAGCCTCTGGAGCCTGGGGAGGGCGAAAAATGGGCCTACCAGGCCCACCGGAAGTCGGGAAATGGGCTATTTCCGGCCTCCAGAGGGCCTCTGCGGGGGCGGGAGAGGCCGTTTTCACCCTCCCCAGGCATTGAATTATGGGTGTGGGCACTCACACGTGCATGACAGCGCGCATGCACGCATTTTTGGCACCCGAGGGAAAAAAGGTTCGCCATCACTGGACTAAGAAATAGAAACTGAATAGTTCCTAGTCCTTACAGTATATAATAATAATAATAATAATAATAAATTTTTATTTTACAGTCACAGACCAAAATACAGTCACAAACAATTAACACCAGAAGTCTTGGCTAAAGGGAATTACAACGTTCTCCTCTAGCTTACAGTATTCTCTCTCCTATTTAAGACAACTTGACTTACTGAAAGCCAGTGTACAGTAATCCCTCGCTATATCACGGTTCACCTTTCACGGTCTCGCTGCTTCACGGATTTGCATCATGCATTGTGTTCTGCATTCTGATTGGCTGATTGGTAAAACAGCTTGCCAAGAGCAGTGAAATACATGTGAGGCCAGGGGTGAAATCCTCCCGGTTTGCACAGCTCAACAACCTGGTGGCGTTCACGGCGCGGGGCTTCCCCCACCCGCTTCCCCTGCCCACCTGGATGTCGGCATCTGCGTTCTTTTGCCCTCTGCGCATGCGCAAAGCTGAAGTTACTACTTCACGGATTTCGCCTATCACGGGTTCTTTTTGGAACGTAACCCCAGCGAAAAACGAGGGATCACTGTATTAAAGAAAGTGATAGCCTTCTATATTTAATAATAACACACCTAAAAGCCAATTTAGAAGTAAATCAAGAAATAAATGTCTGCTTAAAGAATAATTCAGCAGTAGTTCAGACTAACAAAACTGCTGAAAGAATTGAGAAAAGCTTTTCAAAATGAAGCCTGCACATGTTTTGTGTTAATTATCATTTGGTTACTTCTCTTGCATACTGTATTTGTAAACAGTAAATTAGAAGAAACTTTAACTCAGCAAACTGCTTTGGAATCACAGTGCCTTGATTAACTGTTTCATATTCCCATGGGGAAATTACTTTTTACGTGTCTGTCTGACAATGCAAATTCTTAAACTTCACAGCTGTCAACTCCCTGGTAATATTTTCTATTTACATTTACCTGAAAACACGCTTGCTGTGCACTTTGTAATACACCCAAGCAATTTTTCATTTACCTCCTTTCAGATTACATGTACTGTAGATTTAGGATGCAATCTGTTTACCTGTTTATCTTCTTCGAGTAAACATTTATCAGGTCATATTATTAGGTTCATAGGTTTAGGAGGATATTCATGTATTTAACGTGCTTTAATGTTATCTACTAATACTAACAGTCTACTAAGTGTTATATAAATTAAGTAGGCTATTTAATTGCCTACTGTAACGGTGTGAATATTGTCAGTTGTATGTCTATGCAGGATGATGCACCCCTATCCTAATATTATGGTACATTCCAATACAAGCAGAACACGTGATATGATGATCTTGTATGCATGTACACATTCCTGATCCACCATTAATCACTTTTGGCTTTGACTGACCGGAGCGGTCACGTTTATTAGCAAAGATGTAATTAATCAGGATTTATTGTTTTTGTAACGAAATAAATATTTTCTATTAGACTTTTAATCTCGGCTTTATTTCTATCTGTCTGAATTCCAAAGAAAAGATCCAAACCGACTCTATGAGATTTATTCTCATTCTCACATGGTAGCATTCGGACGAATGCTTTCCTTGACACCTACCAACTTCAAGATTTTGGGATTTTGTTTGCAACATTCCTGTTTAGATGCCAGACTTCACAACATATTTTATATAGATAATCCTCGATTTAACAACCACAATTGAGCCCAAAATGTATGTTGTGTGAATTTTTTCAATACAAATGCCCAGAAGTAAGTTACCGTATTTTTCGGAGTATAAGACGCACCGGAGTATAAGACGCACCTTAGTTTTTGGGGAGGAAAATAGGGGAAAACAATCTGCCTACCAGGTATTCATCTGGCTAGCATCCTTAGTCTGATCAGCTTCAGCACATTATTTTATCACCTGGTTAGGACTTAAAAAAACCTTCTTCTGAGAGAGTAACAATGAAAGAGCCTGCAAGCCAGTAAGAGCTGGGAAGATCGTTAGCACCTGGTTAGGGCTAAAAAAAAACTTATTCGGAGCAGCTGCAGCACATTATTTTATCTCCTGGTTAGGACTTAAAAAAACCTTCTGAGAGAATAACAATGAAAGAGCCTGCAAGCCAGTAAGAGCTGGGAAGATCGTTAGCACCTGGTTAGGGCTAGAAAACAACTTCTTTGGAGCAAGTAGAGCAATGAAAAAAAACCCTGCAAAGACTTAGGGCTGGAAAAACATTCTTTGGAGAGAGTAACAATGAAAAAGCCTGCAAGGTAAGAGCTGGGAAGATTTGTTAGCATCTAGTTAGGGCTGGAAAAAAAAAGCTACATTCGAAGTATAAGACGCACCTGAATTTTCAGCCACTTTTAGGGAGGAAAAAGGTGCGTCTTATACTCAGAAAAATACGGTATCTTCTAAACAGAAGTACTTCTTTTTTCATGCAACTTTCAATAGCATATTTTAAAATACTTTTTTCGCTTTGATTTTTGAAATCTTCTTTTTGAAGATTTTTGATAAATGAAAAGTCTTTTTAACGTTAGGTTCTCTTCATTATGTAGCCCTAACTGAACCAAACACCCAGTTTCCTCCCACTGTATCCAATACTTTTGAATCTTTGCTCATAAAAAGGCATATAAAAATCAATAGGAGCAAATAGCCTTTTATGTGTTTTGGGGAGCAAATGCTTTTCTTCTGTGTCACTTACTTCAAACAAACAAACAAACAAACAAAAACAAATCTGTTGGAACGGTTGGAAAATATATGAGAATAACTATGAGAGAAAATGTGGGAGAGAAAAAAGAAAGAAGGTTCTTAAATTTATTCACTTAAGCTAAATATAATTAATCTTCAGCTGTTATTTTGAGGAAAGCAGTATGGGTTTTCTAAAACCGCTTATTCAGTCTCTGAGGTGATAGTAAACATTTCTAGCTTTTAGATTACTTAGATTAGAATTTTCAATGGACATCCCGGTACCAAATTAAGTTCTTCAAACTAACTGAGATAACTCTGCATGCTTAGCTCTGCATATTACAAAGTGTTTTAGATGCAGCTTCTCAGCACGGAATAGCTTGCACAATTCAGCCTGTTATTATACCGACAGTGTGTCAAAAAGTAATGCCATTTTCTTTAGGCCAGGTATAATTACCAACACAGGAACATGTAGATACATAAAAATGAAGCTGGTCCTCTGTGGATCACATCGCTACTTCTCAACATAGTCACCGTTCTCTCAATAGCAATGTTCCACCTTCGAATGAGAGCATGTATCCCTGCCTCATAAAATTTTGTTGACTGTTCTTTGAGCCACTTCTTCACTGCAGTTTTCACTTCCTCGTCACTGGAATAATGTTTGCCTCTCAAACCCTCTTTCAAACCCTCTATAATCTAAAGTGTTGTCCTCAAACACATTTTGTAATCATCTGTGAATGTTCACAGGGGTTTCCCCCTCAGCAACAAGGAATTCAATCACTGCTCTTTGTTTTTGACGTAACTCTAAGGGGGCAGCCATTTTGAATTTTCCTTGCGAGTCTAAAAACCTGAAAAGTAAGAAACAAAATATTTCAGAACGTAAATGATATTATTTATAACTGGGAAAAATTTCAGGTATCAAAAACTTCACCTGAAATAAAGAAAATGGCATTACTTTTTGACTCACCCTCGTATAATACAGATAGTTCTCAACTTGCAGCCATTTTAATTAATCATTCAAAACTATGATGGTACTAAAAAAGGGGGACTTGTGACAAGACTTGGCACTTAAGACTCTTGCGGTGTACGGTGGTCAAATGATCAACATTTGGGCACTTGGCAACTGTGCTTCTGTCAGTTACATCATTCCAGAATCACATGATCCCAATTTGCAATCATCCCAGGGGCTTCTAACAAGTAGTCAATACAGGAACCCAGATTCACTTAATGAATGCCTGAGGCTCATTATACACTTCCAATCCCAATTATTTTAATTCCCAGGTAAAACACAGGGGGAAATCCCATTGTGATGGAAATCTGCTCAGGGTTGGGGTTAGATTTCAATGAATCCACAGAATGCAACAAATATCCAAATGAGTGATCAGTGACAGGGGTGGGGAAGAATGTATGGGATCCAACAGGGTAGAATATAGCCCCAAAAACTATAGAGAGCACTAGGGTTAGGATGGGGATGAGATAGGTGTGGGTGGGGGACAGTTGTAAGGATTAATGTGGTCAGTTGTAAGGATTAATGACTGCAGGGGCCAGGGGTGGGTTCTGACTTACCTCGTTGCCGATTCGCTTCCTCACGTGCCGCGCAGATTAGTGCAGATTAGAATAGGACAAGATAACAACAACAGCAGCAACAACAAAAAGGCCCAGCTCAGAACAGCAAATGCAGCATACTGTGGTTATTTAATCTCTTTCACTCCATGCCCTCATACCATTTCTACATTTATAATATTTGGGTGAATATAATTTGGAACTAAAAGGGCAGGTCACAAGATTACTCTTCCTTTGAATTATTATATTGCAGAACCAAAGCAAGGAAGCTTCCAAGATATCTCAAGAAAATTTCAAATGAATAAATCATTCAAGTATGACTTTTTTCATTAACCTGATTGTCACATATTGTATATACCAGTGATGGCGAACCTTTTGGCACCCAGTGCTGAAAAGGTTGCGCAGAAATATCACGTACATGCACGCTCGTTGGGACCGTGCTCTGGAAAAGGCAAACTTCCGGGTTCTCGTGCGCATGCGTGCCCGACGATCAGCACTGCCACGTGTGTGAAGGGATTGCACTCCGGAAAAGCCAAACTTCCGGGTTCTAGCATGCAAGTGTGCCAGACGATAAGCTGGCAGGCGCCCATGTGCACACCGGTTTTCAGCACTGCTGCACATATGAAGGACAGCTGATCATCGCACATGCATGCGTGCCAGAAACCCAGAATACAAACAGGCAAGGCCACGCGTGCCGGGAAACATGGCTTCACGTGCCACTTTGGGCACGTGTTCCAAAGGTTCACCATCACGGGTATATACAATCACTGTGAACAGGGAGTGACTTTCTGTTTCAATATAATGCTGTCTCAGGTTGGTTCCACGTGTCCTTTCATGTTGCATATTCTTCCAATGCTACAGTACAATAAAGGTTTATTTAAAAGCTGGAGGAGATAGGAGGATATATTTTCTCAGACTGGTATTGCTCTTCCTTAATGAAACAAGAATTGCCTTAATCTTTTTATGGCTTTAGAGCAAGAATTCACAATATATTCTTAGATTGTATGATAGAAAAGAAGGCGCTTACTAAAGTAAATATGACTTTTGTAAACTTTCTAGAGTAGTTCAATTTGGAATCCTTCCTCTTTAAAAAAAATCAGTTATGCTCTTTCCAAAGTATAATTTATGCAATTTGGTTCTTTTCTTTATAATCATATGTCTCAGATATATTTATCAGTTTCTTGTTGATTAGATAAAAAAATGCCCAACCTTTGTTTGACATCAATGGGATTAAAATTATTCTTATAAAAGTTTTACCTCTACTGTAGATATAGAGACACCAGAACTTAACTTGATTCCGAAGAAGCTTTTTAGTTTCTGATAACACTTTTTTACTATAAGAGGACATTACATAGAAATGTTATCTAAATCCACATATAGGATCAAATGTTCTTTTCCATTAATATAACAATATAAACCTAAATATTGTTTAGCTGTTCTTTAAATGTTGTACGCCGCCCTGAGTCCCCAGGGAGTAGGGCGGCATATAAGAGCACCAAATAAATAAATAAATAAATAAATGAATGAATGAATGAATGAATGAATGAATGAATGAATGAATAAATAAATAAATAAATAAATAAATAAATAAATAAATAAATAAATAAATAAATAAATAAATAAATAAATAAATAAATAAATAAATAAATATTCAAGGAAAATAAAGTTAGGATTTTCAGGCTAAAGACATAATGTAAATTCAAAAATGGTTTCACTCAGTTGTGTAATCTGCTATATTTTTCTTCTCTATGTTTAAAGGGGGGCATGGTAGCTTAGTGGTGAAGAGTTGGGCTTGTCAGCTCGAAAGTCGACAGTCTGGGTTCAAGTCCCAAGTACCGCATGACGGGGTGAGCTCCCATCCTTGCCTAAACTCCTGCCAACTTAGCAGTTCAAAAGCATGCAAATGTGAGTAGATAAATAGCAGGGGTGGGTTGCTACCGGTGCGGTCCTGTGCGTCGTTCTGTTAGAGACCCGGCGATTGCACAATTTGCATGTGACGGCTCAAGTGCCGTCTTCGCTGGTCCGTCGCGCGGTGCCATCTTTTTTCTGGAATTTTTGGGCTTTTTTTGCTTCCTGCGCATGCGCGGAAGCAAAATCTCATGAGGGGACGCGTGCACGCGCGAGAGTTTGGCAATTTTTTGCTTCTGCGCATGAGCAGGAAGCAAAATCATATTGAGGGGACGCGAGTGTGTAGTGAGCATGCACTCATGCAAAATGAGATGCACGCGCAGCGCACCGGTAGGCAGGTAAGAGGAACGTGCCCCTGATAAATAGGTACTGCTTCAGCAGAAAGGTTACTACATTTTGTATTTTCATGCTTGCAACAGGATGATAGAAGTGACTCTTAGACAACGCAGGGTCCCTCGGTTGAGAATCTGAAATGAACACTGCCCCCTTGAGTCAGTCATGCGTGGATAGGGGAAACCTTTAAACCTTTTTATGTTTAAAAAGCTTTGCTGTTTAGCAATGTGATGATGATGATGATGATGATGATGATGATGATGATGATGATGATGATATCCATTCAGTCATGTCTGATTCTGGCTGATTCTATGGGCCAAAGTTCTCATCACTTCCGATCTTGCATTACTTCTTTGAGTTGTTCTGTGCTCTGGCTGATGTCAGCTGTGATGATTTGATGGCTTAGCAATGTAGATGAAGACAAATTTATAGTATGGTAAACGGTTTTAACAGATCCAACATGTGCAAATAATTATCTAGCAATTTGACATCGTGTTTGTACATGAATAGGTATAAATGAGTGAGAAGGGTTTTATGTGTATATTTTTTCAGATGTTTGGCAGTCATTTTAGGCAGAAGGAACTGTGAGATGTGAGAATAAATGACTTCATTTTTCAAGTTTATACTGGTAATTGGAATATAATATGGAATCAATTCAGTTTCTTCCATTTGATTTATAGAGATTTTAATATATATATTAAATATATTTAATTTGTTAGCCACCCAGAATTTATTTGTAAGGTGGGTAGCCATATACATGTTTTAAATTAATTAATCAATTAATTTAGATTGTATAGATCAGGGCTGTCAAACTCGCGGCCTGCGGTCTGGATATGTCATGCCAATGCCCGGTTCAGGGAAGGGTAAAAATAGCAATAGCAATAGCACTTAGACTTATATACCGCTTCATAGTGCTTTACAGCCCTCTCTAAGCAGTTTACAGAGTTCAGCATATTGCCCCCAACAATCTGGGTCCTCATTTTACCGACCTCGGAAGGATGGAAGGCTGAGTCAACCTTGAGCTGGTGAGATTTGAACAGCTGAACTGCAGTGTTGCATTTTAACCACTGCGCCACCTCGGCTCTTGTCACAATACGTCACGTGATGACACGAGTTTCACACCCCTGGTATAGATAGATGGGATCTTTTTGCTCCTTGTCGGAATTTGCTACACTGAAAATTTTCACTTGAAACAGGTGAGAAGAAACATGAGATTCAAGTATCATTTTAAAGGAGGAGAAAAGTAAGATTAAAAGAAACACGCATTTCCATATAAGACACCATTCACTGAATTATAAGTATTTGCAACGTCATGAGTCGGTAGTTTCCTCTTGCTACATGGTTGCTTGTTCACGTGCGGATTTATATAATCAGGGGCCAAAGAAGCAAGGTATACTACGTAGATGACAGTTTGTCTGCTGTCAAATCTCAATGCACACATATCAGTACACTGTCAATACCTTTTTCACTCAGCTGTGGAGTAAAGGTGCCAATTGATTAAGCATCATTAGATTTACATGGTTGTTAGTCTCTAAATTACACATATTCATCAGCCCACTTCTGTTCTGGTTCATTAAACTGAGCCACTCGCCACATTGCTCCCCTCTGGCTGGGTGTAATTGAGTCCCTGCCTTCTGGCAACAGTGATAATGAAATTCATTGAATAAGTGACAAGTGGGTGGGAAGGAATCTATTTACACCTATCCAAAGGGGACTGACCCAATTAACACTTTGTTTAAGGACAGATGTTTCCTTCCACATGTTTTATTCTGATGAATAAGGGATTCCCTCCATTTTTCCCTGTTGACATTTATAAGGAAATATTTGGAAAACTGTAGCCAAGTATTTAAGTCCTTGATTTGTATTGGGTTTTTTTTTCATTTTTAAAAGTTAAAGAAATCTATTGTTCTACGGAATGCTTTTCATATTACCAGAGTAGCTATCAATAAGGAAATTATAACCAGCCCAAATGCTCAATAAATAATATTGTCTTTCTGTCAGAGATCTAAGCACTGAAGTTTATAACAACAGCATAGAGTTCTAATATGAGAATGAATTTTAACAAGGAACAATGGATTTATATCCATCTTGATCACACATAACGTTTGATTTTTAATGATTAAATCCAAAGTGGAATTCAGATATTGTTTTTGAAAGCTGTTATTCTAGTAAAAGTAACAATTTACTTAGGAAAATGCAATAAGAGATTTTTTTAAAAAAATTATGACATTGCTTTACTAGAAAATTTGGAAATACTATATTAGTGGCTGGTAATAAATGCATTAGGATCCCTGACGTATTTGTGTACTGTGAAGGCTAATAATTGGATTCTTTGTATTCAACTTCACATTGCTAATATTTTTGTGATAACCAAGTTTCTTCATTTTATTCCAGCATCATTATAGGATTATTCAAAGCTTGTCTGACTTTACAAATATGAAGTATCGTATTTTTTGGAGTATAAGACACACCGAAGTATAAGATGCACCTTAGTTTTGGGGGAGGAAAACAAGGGAAAAAGGCCTCTGCCTCCAAGCAATTTGCCAAACAGAAAACAGCAAACAGCACAGATGATATACACTGTTTGCTGTGTATTTCTGTGCATGTGTGCCTGACCCATAGAAATAGCAAAGAATTGGAGAAATGTACATTATGCCAGAAAGTTTTCTTAAATGTAGTCACACTAACTCTTCCCAATTATTTAAATAGATCTACTCCAAGGTAACTAAACTCTAATACTAAACAGGACACTGTTACATTTCATACTATACTTGTACAGAGCTGTTAAAATTAATTAAAATTTCTGGAAGTATACATTATTCTCTATTATTTAAAAGAAGATACAATAGCATTGGGCCTTTTCAGAGCAAGCATTTATTTTAAAAAGCTTCTTTATTTTGTTAAGTTGTCTAGATTTACAGGGATCTCCAACCTTGGCAACTTTAAGACTTCAACTCCCAGAATTCCACAGACAGCAAAGCTAACAAAGCTGGCTGTGGAATTCTGGGAGTTGAAGTCCACAAGTCTTAAAATTGCCAAGGTTGGAGACCCCTGGCTCTAGAACAATAATAAAGCAATCTTTAAAAAATAAGTTTAATAATTTGAACAGACATTTATAGTTATTCACTTACCCCTTTGCATCCAGTTCAGCAGAAAATAAAAATCTGTGTGTCTCTCCCAGCGATTTGCCTCTTTGCAAGCTAGTTTCACTTTCATTTTAGCATGTGGCAAATCAGCTGTAGGTCGGGAAACTGCTACTGACTTGCTTGGCTTTACAAGTTCTTCCCTCTTTCCTGCAAGCAGGTAAATTGCTGGAAGACAGAGGCCAAAGGGTGGGGGTGGCTGGGGCTACATTCGGTGTATAAGACGCACCCAAGTTTTCACTATCTTTTTATTTATTTATTTATTTATTTTGTTATTCTGGGGGTAAAAAGGTGCGTCTTATACTCCGAAAACTACAGTAAACATTATATTCACTATCCTTGTGCTAGTAGCTTTTAATGAAGCTGTGAGATAACAACCCCTCCCCCAAAGATAAAGTGATGGTAATTTCAGTATCGCTCTGTCCCAGCTATTCATATTCAAGTTATAATTGAGTTTGTTTATCAATTTCCTTTTCCAGGGCATAAATAAGATCTAAATTACGAGGGTGAGTCATAAAGTAATGCCATTTTCTTTAGGACAGGTAAAATTTCCAACACAGGAACATGTAGCATACATCAAAATGAAGCTGGTCCTCTTTGGATCACATTCCTACTTCTCAACATAGTCACAGTTTCTCTCAATAGCAATGTTCCACCTTCAAATGAGAGCATGTATCCCTATCTCGAAAAATTTTGTTGACTGTTCTTTGAGCCACTTCTTCACTGAAGTTTTCACTCCCTTGTCACTGATGTTTGCCTCTCAAACCCTCTTTCATGGGGCCGAACCCGCCTGCATACATTGCTATAATCTAAAGTATTGTTCTCAAACACATTTTGCAATTGTCTGTGAATGTTCACAGGGATTTCTCCCTCAGCAACAAGGAATTCAATCACTGCTCTTTGCTTTTGACGCAACTCTAAGGGGCAGCCATTTTGAATTTTCCTTGCTAGTCTAAAAACTTGAAAAGTAAGAAACAAAATATTTCAGAACGTAAATGATATAATCATTTATAACTGGGAAAAATTTCAGGTATTTTTATCAAAAACTTCACCTGAAATAAAGAAAATGGCATTACGTTTTGACTCACCCTCGTACATTCAATCTTTATATACCTTGTATAACTTATTAGATCTTTTTATCTTTTCGTGAGAAACATATGCAAATTGCTCCAGCAATCCCAATAACCAACAACACTTAAATAAAATTATGCAATAGTTGTATGGTACAAATTTATATGGAGAAACTCTTGTATGAAGAGTCTTATAGAAAATCACCTTAGCATTACCCTAACATTAGACTAGATGCAATGGTATATGGGAGAGATCTTGGCAGACGGGGGAAGAGCTGAAGTCAGGCCAAAGTTTGGATAAAAGGCAGCTTTGCCCATAGCAGAAATATGGGTATGGCAAAGATCTCAGAAGTATCCTCCCCAATTTCTTGGACAGGAGGATTGATCACAGGTTTCCAAGGTAATCCAAATATAGCACTCCTGGGGAGAACTACTACTACTTTATTGAAATTTATTTATTTATTTATTTATTTAGATGCTCTTCTATGCCGCCCTACTCCCTGAGGACTCAGGGCGGCGTACAACATTTTAAAGAACAACTAAACATTAAAATTATTAAAAACAATTTTAAAAAGTATCAAAAACAACATACAATAACATGTATACATGGGGGAAAGTAGTCTCAAGGTCACCCCGCCTTCAGGAAGAGCCATGTCTTAATGGCTTTTCGGAAGGCCAGCAAGGTGGGGATAACTCTGATCTCTGGGGGTAGTTGGTTCCAGAGAGCGGGAGCCCCTACAGAGAAGGCCCTCCCCCTAGGCCCCGCCAGCCGGCATTGTTTGGCTGACGGCATCCTGAGGAGACCCGCTCTGTGGGACCTAACCGGTCGAAGGGAAGTGTGAGTTAGGATGCGGTCCCGGAGGTAACCTGGACCTAAGCCATGTAGGGCTTTAAAGATGATGATCAACACCTTGAATTGTACCCGGAGACCGATGGGCAACCAATGCAACTGGTAGAGTAGGGTTGTTACATGGGTGTATCTTGAAACACCCACCACAGCACACACAGCTGCATTTTGCACAAGTTGAAGTCTCCGAATACTCTTCAAGGGTAGCTGTTAATGTATTAGCAGAGTATTCCTTGTGTTACCAAGGTTGTGCATACAGAAACGTTTAGATTGAGATCAGTTGTGAATAAGTACTCAGCCACACACAGATACACTAACATGAGTTAAAAGTTTACTTTAAGAAATAGCATGTTCCTATAAACAGTCCAAAGTCATATACTTAATAGTCATAATAACAATCCAAGTATTATCAAGTACAAATACATTTTAGCTATAATACATAACTACAACACAGAGAGAAAATGCAGAGCATACATACTCTAGGCCTTGCTCTAATGAGTAGCAGAGAACACACACTCTGAGTAGCAGAGACTACACTAAGTAGCAGAGACCAAAGACAAACAGAGAGGGACTCCCAGAGAAATAAGCTGTGAACTCTAGCTCCCTCTTGTGGCAGTCTGCAACACCTCAGCTTAACAGACATATCTGTTAAAGGCTAAACATATATTGTTCTATCCAATATTAGTTATGGTCAGAGACCTAACATTCTCCCCTTTGGGTAGATCAATATATAATACCTTACATCTTTAAACCATAGTTTTCACAACACTCTTTGTGTTTAATTGCACCTTGCGCTTTAGTGAAATGATCTGCAATATTCTGTTCAGTCATGCAGTATTCCAACTTAACCATTTTATTTTGAACACATTGTCTAACATTCAGATATCTCAAATCAGTATGTTTCGACCTTGTTTTCACAGCTAAACTATTAGCCATACTAATGGCAGATTGATTGTCTTCATACACAATAAATGGCTCCTGTACAGTAATTCCTATATCCTTTAACAATTGTTTATAATACACCAATTCTGTACACATTAATGATAAACTCGAGAATTCTGCTTCCATAGTGGATAAACTAATATGTTGTTGCCTAATAGATTTCCACCCTATTAAAGCATTACCCAACATTACCACTATACCTGATGTTGATTTGCGAGTCATTGCATCAGTAGCAAAACTTGCATCAGCATATGCAGTTAACACTAATTCATTTCTCGGTTCTAAATATAAAGAATAATGTATTGTGTGCTTTAGGTATCTAAGTATTCGTTTAGCTGCTTGCCAATGCCTTTCATTTGGTTCAGCATTATATCTAGCCAGTTGATTTACGCTATAAGATATATCTGGTCTAGACCAATTACTCAAATATGAGAGACTACCAATTAGAGACTGATATATCTCCTTATCAAACACAGGACATTTAGTATCACTATTTGTAAATCCCTGATCCATTGGTGTCTTAGCAGTTTTACAATTCTCCAGATTATATCTTTTTAACAATTGGCTAATCTTCTTAGCTTGCGAAATTTTGAATCCTCTATTTGTCTTCATTATATCAAGACCCAAATAATGTTTAATCTCTCCTAAATTTCTAATCTTGAACTTTCTTTGTAATTCAGAAACAATATCATTTGCTTCTTGTTCAGTCTTTGTTATAATCGCTATATCATCTGTAAATAATAGCAACAGAGAAATCAAACCATCTTTCTCTCTCCTAAATAAACAAGGATCAGCTATACCAGCTTTAAAATCCATGGAAACTAATTCTTTTACAATGCATTTATTCCATTCATAACCTGATTGCTTTAAACCATAAAGACTTTTCTTTAATTTCCAATAATCATTTTTTCCATCATCTTTTAAACCTAATGGCTTTTTCATATAAATGGTATGTTGTAAAGGTGCATGTAGATATGCAGTTTCGACATCTACATGATTAATTATGCATTTATTTTTCGCTGCCCAAACTAATGCTCCTCTCAATGTATTTGCTCTCAGACTAGGTGCAAATACCTCATCATAATCCTTATCTGATTGAGCAAACCCCTGAGCAACTAATCTTGCTTTATGGGTAACAGTGCCATCCACACCAGTCTTTAATTTATACACCCATCTGCAACCTATTGCACGCTCACCTGGTGGTAACTTTACATCTTCATATACCTCAAGATCCTTTAAAGATTTTAATTCCTTATTCATAGCTTCCTGCCAAGCTACCTGTTCCTTTGTTGGATACAGCTTAAGTTCATTATAATTAGACGGTTCCACATTAATCTGGCATACAATACTTGCCTGATATCTATCAGGTGGACGTCTCTCCCTAGTTGACCTCCTAGGCAATTTAGTACAAGTTGTTGGAATTTCCTCTTCCTTTTCCTCCCCTATCGAAGTATCTTCTACATCATCCATAGATGGTTCCTCTATTGAGGATTCTTTCACTATCCTATCATCAGTACTATTCTTATCAGAATCATCAGGAAACAATGGATCCTCAACAACAATACTATCTTGTTCCTTGTATTTCTGTTCCAGTTTACTCCATCCAACATGCTCAAGGAATTTAGCACTTGCACTACAATATACTCTAGTAGTACCTGGCTCCCAGAATCTAAATGATCTATGATTAGATTCATACCCTACAAAACATAATTTCCGTGCTCTATGTTGTCCCTTTCGCCTTACTTGAGTGGGAATATTCACCCATGCTGGTGCACCAAATGTATGCAAATAACTAAGATTTGGTTTCCTACCATACCAGCGAGTAAATGGCAATTCACCAGTTGTTGCATTCACTACATTGTTCAAAACATGGTTAGCACACATTATAGCTTCACCCCAGAGCCTCTCTGGTAAACCAGAATCTGAAATCATGGTTCTAGACATAGCCTGTAATGTCTGACCTCTACGTTCAATATGCGCATTATGTTGTGGCCGAAAAGGAGCAGAACGCTTATGTTCAATACCAGCTCTCTTTAGCATATCTTCAAATCTCTTATTGGTAAACTCAGTACCATTATCTGTTACTAAACTAACCAGTTTCTTTTTCATTTTTCGTTCAACAAACCTTAACCAGTTTACAAAATGCTGATATGTTTCTGTTTTTGTTTTCATCAGATAACAGAAACCATATCTAGAAAAATGATCAACTATGCTCAATATATAACAGGCTCCACCTAAACTGGGTTTCTTAGGGCCAATGAGATCAGCAAATACAACCTCTAATGGTTCCTTGGTTTTAAATCCATTTAACCTGTTTGCAGGAATTACCTTGCTCTTTTCCTGATTGCAAGCATTACAATTTAAATATCTTGCACAAGGTTTTAATTTTATACCATTAGATAACTCAACAGTTTTCTTTAAAATTTTGAAATTTAAATGTCCCATACGTCTATGGAGCAAATGAATACATTCATCATGAGGCTTTCTCTTTTCATAAACTGAATTAGCCTTATTTAATGGACTATCGTGGATAATGTATAAGCCATCATGCAATCTTGCAGTAACTCTTTTACCTTGTTTTTCAATTAAACATTTATCTCCCTGAAAAGTTACCACAAACCCTGCTTTTACCAATTCTCTGACAGATAGTAAGTTATTTTTAAGGTTAGGTACATATAACATTGGTAAACTTTCATTAATACATGAACAATATGCATTACCTTCTCCAGATACTCTCAATTTCCAGCCATTTGCTAATGATACATGCTGTTTACTTTCAGTCATATTAACAAATCTCTCTTTACTTTTAGTTATACACTGAGATGCTCCACTGTCTATTATCCAGATATCATGGCTTACAGTTTTATTTGTACTTGATATAGCTACACTAACATCATTATAAGCTCTCTGCATATTACTAGCATTCTGCTTTTTACCCCTTTTACAGAATCTGGCTATATGACCTTTAGCCCCACAAGAATAACATTTCCTAACAATATAGGCAGTTGAAGACCGTAGTTGTTTCTCTCTCTGTGGTTCTTCCTGTGGTTGTTTCTCTCTCAGTTGTTTTCTATCTTGCCTTCTTCTAGACTCTTCTAACAGTCTTCCTATTATGCCAGTCAATGTCAGTTCATCTCTGGTCAAAACTTCCAGTGAAGACACATAACCATCATAAGAGTCATCCAAAGAAGAAAGAATAATATAAACTTGATGCAACTCTGAGAAAATCAGTTCTTTTTCATGTAGCTCTTGTAATGTTCTCTTCATAAACTCCAAATGAGCTAACATGTCACCACCTTTTAACAAACGTGCTCTGAACAGTTTACGTGTAAGGTGTATATGCGCACCAACACTATCTCGAACATAAAGTCTCTTTAAGGTACTCCAACACTTGGCAGCAGAATCTTCACCATGAATATGGACCAGTTGCTGATCACTCAGTGTCAGTCCAATAATACTAAGAGCCTTTTCATTATCCCGGTTAAAGTCAGCTATTTTCTTCTTATCTTCATCATTTGTTAGATCCCAAGCTGTTATATCAGGTGGATTATTAACCACAGTCCATAATCCTTCTTTACGCAAAAGTAAGCTGCACTTCATAGACCAGGAAACATAGTTAGTTCCATCTAACCTGGTTATCAGGGATAAGCTAGTTGACTGTTCTTGTGCCATTGTTAATTTAACAGTAAACCACAAGTTAGCTGTCTGAGTATGAAACTGAATATTCACACTAACTCTCAATATCTCTCTGGGCCCATAACCAGTGTTAATGTATTAGCAGAGTATTCCTTGTGTTACCAAGGTTGTGCATACAGAAACGTTTAGATTGAGATCAGTTGTGAATAAGTACTCAGCCACACACAGATACACTAACATGAGTTAAAAGTTTACTTTAAGAAATAGCATGTTCCTATAAACAGTCCAAAGTCATATACTTAATAGTCATAATAACAATCCAAGTATTATCAAGTACAAATACATTTTAGCTATAATACATAACTACAACACAGAGAGAAAATGCAGAGCATACATACTCTAGGCCTTGCTCTAATGAGTAGCAGAGAACACACACTCTGAGTAGCAGAGACTACACTAAGTAGCAGAGACCAAAGACAAACAGAGAGGGACTCCCAGAGAAATAAGCTGTGAACTCTAGCTCCCTCTTGTGGCAGTCTGCAACACCTCAGCTTAACAGACATATCTGTTAAAGGCTAAACATATATTGTTCTATCCAATATTAGTTATGGTCAGAGACCTAACAGTAGCCCCATGTAGAGTGCATTACAGTAGTCCAAGCGGGAGATGACAAGGGCATGAGTGACCATGAGTAAAGCCTCCTTCTCCAAGAATGGTTGCAATTGGTGCACCAGGAGAACCTGTGCAAAAGTTCCCCTAGCCACAGGTGTGAGATGTTGGTCTAATTTTAGCTGTGGATCTAGGAGAAATCCCAAATTGCGAACTCGTTCCGAGGGAGTTAATTTTTCTCCCTCAAGAACCGAGGTGGGACAGTCATCATGGTCCTTAGGAGGCAATATCCAGAGCCACTCAGTCTTGTCGGGGTTGAGCCTGAGTCTGTTTCTCCCCATCCAGATCCTGACGTCGTCCAGGCATTGGCACATTACATCGGCTGCCTCCCTGAATTGAGACAGGAAATATGAGAAAATCTTCCAAATCTGAAAGTACAGTTCTCACCCATTGCTTTTACAATTCAAGAAACCATTTTATATGTTTTCCAGACCTGAATTTCTGTTGCTCCCTTCCCCCTGTTTCCCAAGATCCCTCCCACGTACTATAAACGATAGGATGCAGTCGGTGTTGGTGGCTACAGTACAGAAACTGCCTTGGTCGCTCTGATGGATGATCTCTGGCGGGCCCGGGATGGGGGAAATTCCTCCATCCTGGTGCTACTTGACCTCTCAGCGGCTTTCGATACCATCGACCATGGTATCCTTCTGCATCGTCTCGGCGAGTTGGGAGTGGGAGGCACCGTTTTACGGTGGTTCTCCTCTTATCTCGCCGATAGGATGCAGTCGGTGTTGGCGGGAGGGCAGAGATCCACCCCTAGGCCCCTGTTATGCGGGGTGCCTCAGGGGTCGGTCCTCTCGCCCATCCTGTTTAACATTTACATGAAACCGCTGGGGGAGATCATCCGCAGACATGGGGTGTGTTTCCACCAGTACGCTGACGACACCCAGCTGTACATCACCACCCCGTCTGACTTCAGTGTGGCAGCCGATGTAATGTGCCGATGCCTGGACGACGTTAGGATCTGGATGGGGAGGAACAGACTCAGACTCAACCCCGACAAGACTGAGTGGCTTTGGATATTGCCTCCTAAGGATTATGACAACTATCCCTCCTTGGTTCTCGAGGGAGCGAAACTGACTCCCTCGGATCAGGTCCGCAACTTGGGGGTCCTCCTAGACCCACAGCTAAAATTGGAACACCATCTCACTGCTGTGGCTAGGGGGGCCTTTGCACAGGTTCGCCTGGTGCACCAGTTGCGGCCATACTTGGAGAAGGAGGCTCTACTCACGCTCACTCATGCCCTTGTCACCTCCCGTTTGGACTACTGCAACGCGCTCTACATGGGGCTACCCTTGAAGAGTATCCGGAGACTCCAGCTGGTGCAAAATGCAGCTGCGCGTGCTGTGGTGGGTGTGCCAAGGTACACCCACGTGACACCTATACTCCGCCAGCTGCATTGGTTGCCCATTAGTCTCCGGGTCCAATTCAAGGTGTTGATCATCATCTTTAAAGCCCTTCATGGCTTAGGACCAGGTTATCTCCGGGACCGCATTCTGCCTCATACTTCCCTCCGACCGGTTAGGGCCCACAGAGTTGGCCTCCTCCAGCTCCCGTCAGCCAAGCAATGCCGGCTGGCGGGTCCTAGGGGGAGAGCCTTCTCTGTGGCCGGCCCCGCGCTCTGGAACCAACTCCCCCCAGAGACCCGAACTATCCCCACCCTGCTGGCCTTCCGAAAAGCCGTTAAGACATGGCTCTTCCTGCAGGCAGGGGGTAGAGCTTAATTCCATCTACACTCTCCCCCGGGTATGTCTGGCGGTTGAATGGTGCTTTTATATTGAAATTTTTAATTTTTATATTTTGATTTTAAATTGAATTTATTGGTTTTCTTGTATTTTTCCTGTGTTGTAAGCCGCCCTGAGTCCCTCGGGAGTGGGGCGGCATATAAGAAACCATAAATAAATAAATAAATAAATAAATAAATAAAGGTAAAAGTTCCCCTTGCACACATGTGCTAGTCATTCCCGACTCTCATCTCTGTTTCAAAGCCGAAGAGCCAGCGCTGTCCGAAGACGTCTCGGTGGTCATGTGGCCGGCATGACTAAACGCCAAAGGTGCATGGAACGCTGTTACCTTCCCACCAAAGTTGGTCCCTATTTTTCTACTTGCATTTTTACATGCTTTCGAACTGTTAGGTTGGCAGAAGCTGGGACAAGTAACAGGAGCTCACTCCGTTATGCGGTGCTAGGTATTCGAATTGCCGAACTGCCGACCTTTCTGATCGACAAGCTCAGCGTCTTAGCCATTGAGCCACCGCGTCTCTCCACATACTATTACCTACAGCTTAATGTTACAGTTCTAGTGTGGTTTTCTGTAAATACGGGTGAGCCTGCTTCTTTTGTTATTGTCAGCTGTCCAGTTGGTGAATCCAGGAAAAGGAATTCCTGGGACATCATTTTACCAAGAGTATAAAACTTTACTGAATAAACCACATTGGCACAGAAGAAGCGAAACCAGCTCTGGGTTTCCCTCGCAAAAGTTAATTCCACCTTTTTCCTATGGGCCACCCATAGTCCAAAGCATCCAGCAAACACTCCTGTTCATTTTGTTATGGGAAACATCCAGCCACAGTGGGACATCTGATTGGTGTGTCCTTGGGATGCCAGAAATGTCTCATGGTGCCAATGGATGTTTGAATATCATTCTTCCACCCTTACATTCCATTCACACACACACCTTATTATTATCAAGCTAAGACAATTGAAAATGTCTTAGGTCCATGATGGCGAACCTATGGGACGCGTGCTACAGGTGGCACGCAGTGCCCTCTCTATGGGCACATGAGTCATCGCCCCAGTTCAGCTCCACTGCGCATGTGCACGCACCTCCTGCCTGCCGGCTGGTCGTTGGGTCTCTGCCATGCATGCGCGGGATCAGGGGTGGGTTCCTGCTGGTACGCTCTTACCTGTTAGTCGCCGCAGAACCAAAGAAGGCGGTGGCGTTCGCAGCACGGGGATTCCTCTGCCCACTTTCCCCTGCCCGCCTAGATGCTGCCATTTGCAATTTTTTGCTCTCTGCGCATGCGCAAAGCATTCTGCTTGTGCAGAGGGCAAAAGAACGCAAATGCCGGCTTCCAGGCAGGCGGGGAAAGCGGGTGGGGGAAGCCCCGCACCGCGAACGCCACCGGCTTCTTCGGTTCTGCGGTGACCAACAGGTAAGAGCGTACCAGCAGGAACCCACCCCTGCACGGGATGCATGCGGGGCCCCACTCATGCATGCACATGCACTGTGGGTGGGGCACATGCAGGGGGCTGCACATGCATTGCATTTTGGGGGTTTGGGCGCGCATGCACTTTGGGCACTCGGTCCGGAAAAGGTTAGCCATCACTGTCTTAGGTGAAAGTGCGAGTCAGTCTTGACAGTTATAATAACTGTGAGGTGTTGTGATTATTCTTAGCTGCTATTTTATGCTATAATGTTATAAATTTTCGCTTGTATTTTATTCTGTTAGCCATCCATATTCATAGATAGATAGATAGATAGATAGATAGATAGATAGATAGATAGATAGATAGATAGATAGATAGATAGATAGATAGATAGATAGATAGATAGATAGATAGATATAATGGGTGGCCAAATAAATTTATTAGATAAATAGCTATTTGGAAAAAATAAATGGGATAATTATTGAACTAGACCCAAGGCACAATATCACAATATTTGTAAAGATTGCATTAGTTTTCAGAAGACAAATTCCATGATAACTTGAGTAAAAAGGCCTAAAAATCAACTCTCCTCCTAAATTAATAGAGTAGTCAAGTAGCTATTTTAAAGGAAATATTTAATAAACATCAAAGAACTAAGCGATAAGTCACCGAGAATAAATTGCTTGCACAAATTTTACTTAGGCATAAAGAATGGTTGATAATAGTAGTATTGATTATTCATACTTAGAAAAAATAATAATTCTGCAAATAGCTAATCATTGATATCCCTCATTTTTCACTATCATTAATGTATTTCCACAATATTTGGAAACAAAATTATTTTCATCTCTGAAATTAAAACTAGATTGTCAGACTGAAGCATTTCTAAGCATGTGTAAGGACAAGGAAAAAGATTCTGCCCTTCACTCCTTTCTGCACTAAAGGCTTGGACAAATATTAATAGCTGTTCTTCCTGTTCTTACAGAATAAAATCAATAATACAGCATCAAAAGTCTGGGTGCTAAATTTATAGCTAAAATTGCAAAAACTTTGCATTGAGATGTGTCCAAAGCATTCCCAGTTATGCCTGTTAACTTCACTGGAATTGCTGATACGTTTGTCAATTTTATAATTCCTTGGGTGATGCATGTATTGTCCACTTTTTCAGGCAGATCTTCTAAAGCTAAAAACATTTTTAATGAAAAAGAAAAAGGACAAAACCCTAGCATCAAGATTTTATGAAACTGGTTGGAAAAAAGAACTTTACAATACACAATGAAACTCTGGTATATTTGATACCACAAGACATTGTGACCACAGCTGTTTATTCATGTCTACAGACACTAATATATCATCCACCCCAGGCAGTGGTGGGTTCCTACCAGTGCGGTCCATTCTATAGCACTGGTAGCTGGTGACGTCACAGTACTGGTGCAGTCGGTTGCCGGTGCCTGGGCACTGCCATTAAAAAAAAGTTTTTTAATTTTTTTTTTAAAAAAATTTCTTCTGCGCATGCCCAGAAGCCGAGCTTTTGGCTCTGAGCATGGGCTGCCTTCCTACCCCACAGTGAGTCCAAGCAGGGGAGGATGGCTGAGGGAGCGCGTGAAACACTGAAAGAACAGGCAGCAGGACCTATCTCAGTTCCCCTCCCTTCAGCAGTCTGAGAAGCCACGAACACGCGATGATGATCCCAGGCATTTTTGCATGTTCGAGGCTTCTCGAGCTTCTGAGGGGAGGGGGAACGGGTGGCAGGAGCCTAAGTTCATCGAATGGGGAGAAGCATTCAGGCCGATGGAGCCTCCTAGAAGAACCACTGCTGCGGTCTTGCTGCTCCCGCTACAGGGGGCTGCGTTGCGGGTGGGCAATGCCCCCCTTCTCTGGCCGCTGCCAAGCTCCTGAGGCCCACACCCACCCGGTCACATGGCTGGCAAACCACACCCACAAAATAAGCCACGCCCACAGAGTGGTAGTAAAAAAATTAGGAACCCACCCCGACCCCAAGGAGCTTTTTTTATGATAATCTACATTGAAAGGATTATAGTTTTCCCTAAAACAAGACAATTATCTGAGGATCTTAAAAACTGCTGCTGTTGCAATATTTGTCCAGATGAGATTATGATCTGATGCAGGGGTGGGTTCCACTTACTTTCCCTACCGGTTCGCATCGCGACGGAAGCTTGCTTTGCGCACGCGCACACCAATGTCACATCGAGGAAATGACCCCCTGCACATGTGCAGAAGCCTTTGTGCATGCGCAGAGGGTTCTTTGCCAGACGCTTTCCAGAAGCGGTGACCAGAGAACCGGTTCGGGGGTGTGGACAGCCGGCCATCGCTGCCGGTTCGGCGAGCGGAGGCAAATTTCCGCCACCGGTTCAGGAGAACCGGTTCGAACTGGCAGCAACCCACCACTGATCTGATGCTAGGATTAGACCAGTTTTCTTGTCTTCTTCTGACAGGAAGGAGACCAACCATACAATAAATCATGCACATATTGATTATCAGTATGCTCTATGAACAACATCAAGCTAATTTAGAGGGAAAATGATACTCCCTGAATAAATAATATTTCCAACAGCAGTTGCTAAACAATTGCCCTATTTTAAATCCAGCAACCCTAGTCAGTTTGTTCCTTATACAAATGATTCGAATTCTATGTAGGTAAACAACTTTGTTCATATTCCACATTTAAAAACAATAATTTTAAAAGTTATCTATATTTCAATGTGGAGGAAAAAGAAAACATTTACATTCTCAGTAAAACTAAAACAATCAGACATCAACATTAAATGTCTGAAGTTGTTTCCTATTGCTAGTTAGTTAATAACACTCTCAAAAAGTGAAATTAATAGTTGAACTGGTTCATTCACATGTGTAAAACATCCTAGAACAGTTCAACCCTTGATTTCAATGTATTAATTCACTTTCATTCAACAGGTTACGCAATTACTAAACAGTATCTCTCAGACTTTAAAAGCAAAACATCGGTTATTTTAAATGTATATATTTTTTAAAAAAACAATATCAAAGTAAGTAGCACAAAAATATGCCAGGAAGACCAGATGGGGAAACCGGAAGTGTCACGGCGAGACGGTCTGGAAATAGCAGGCTCTGATGAGCCCAGCGAAATTCCAGGCTGACAAGCAGCTGTCAGGGAGTCTTTAGACCAGATCTGTCCTGTAGGGACAGAGAAGAAGGAAAGGCACCTCAGAAGACCAAGAGGGGTAGACAAATCCCTCGGAGGTCAGAGGAAAAGCTCTTCAAACCAGCAGCGGTGGCAGTGGCCATGGCGGCCATCACAAGCTGCGGCAACCGGAATACGTTTTGTGCAGGAGTGGTGAATTGAGTGGAGTATCGACACCGGGTGAGTGATTGGCCAACATATATTCAAGAAAAAAATTGTTTAAAGAAGTTTGAAGTTATCCCAGCGAAGAATTAGCAGCTAATTTGGTGGGGGGGGGGGAAGTGAAAGAAGCAGAAGTTTAAACACAAGCCCAAAATGAAGGCTGAGATTATCAAAGCATTTTGAGAAGGGACCTGAAAGAAAGCAGTTGTTTAAGAAGACTGGAAGTAATATTAAATTTGGAGTATTGAAAGAAGAACAAAGAAAAGTGTAAAATAAGGTCTAAAACATGGATTTATATTGAAAGTTTTTATTTTCGCTATTCTGCTGATTGGAGTTGTAGAGTAGAGACATCTACTGGCAGGAAAAAAGATTGCAATGAATAACTTGGAAGCTGTAAGATCACTTTTGTTTTTCACATAGTGTCCTTGGATTACAAGCTGTGAGAAGTTTTAAGGAGGACTTGATTGCTTTTTAGTGGTCTGATCCCGGCAACAGGTAGTGGACTTACAGAATATTAAATTAAAGTTAGAATATCATGGAAATAACAAAATGTCCCAGGAAGTAATTGAAATGATCAATGAACTGAAAGAAATGATTAAAATGACATGTGGACTATTTAAACTGATGAATCAGAAAATATACTGGAATACACCCAAGTGAATAAAGAAACCACGAAAGAGAAGCAAAGACTCAGCATTGAAGAAAAAAATACTGACTTTCACATTGGAAGCAATAATGTAAGAAAGAGAAGGATTAGGAGAAAAGTAACTAAAGGAAGAAAGGGGAAGGTTAATGATTACACTGGGGTTAGCAGTGGTGAAAATGGAAAGGGAGGAAAGAAGCAAAGAAGAAAAGAAAAAGGGAAGAGAATAGGTTCAAAAAGGATAAATGAGTATACTGGGCATATAGTGGGGAAATGAAGATGAGGGAAAAGGGATTAGATGGGATCTTAAGGCAGAAGAAAAGATATAACAATTAAAAAATTAAAAAAGAAGAAAAGAAAGATAAGAAAATGGGAGGATGAGAGGGAAATATTAAGAAGTGGAGTGTATGGGAGACTAAATGAAAATGGTTAAAGGAATAACTAAAGAAGAAAAATGGGAAATATGATATGTATAAGTAGACTGTGTTAAGATTAATATGTGTAGTCGTAGTATTTGACTATGATGATACGATGAATGACATGGAAAAAAGGAAAATAAATGTAGTATATATTTAAAATTGTTTGAATAGTAAATATTAATGACTGTAATAAAGTAAACTAGTGAAAGTAATATCTATAGGCAGAAGCTATATGTATTTAGATTAATATTGGTGAATGGAATAGGTGGTTGATTGTTTATTAGATGATATTGGATAGTTGAAGAAGGAAAGTAGTATAAGAAAACATGAAGATAAAATTTTAAGAAGTGGAGCTTTTGGGAAATTAAAGAAAAATGGTTAATGGTATAATTAAAGGAAAGAAGAATGGGAATTATGATAAAGTGAATTGTATTATGATTAACATGTGTAACTGTAATATTGGAATAAGATGATGATATAATGAATGAAATGGAAGGGAGGAAAATGTTTGAGATATATATATGTGGGAGCAATATTTGGATGAATGTATTATAAGATGATGTTGGGTAGGTGAAAAAAGATGTAAAAATTAAGTTTAAAGAAACTTATTATTTATGAAGTTAAATGGAAAAGGTATTGAAAAGTAAATGGAATTTTATTTTATTATAACAAATGAGAAATTAGGAATTAAGATGGAAAGGACTGCTTTTAAAGGGTGTTAACTAGACAAGGGAGTAAGAAAGTTTTGGGGTAAGTGCAAAAGGTAATATTGTTTAAATGTTAGAAAAGAAGTAGGAGGTAAATAGAATTAAAAAACACAGAGAAAGAATATTATGGCAGAAATGGGAAATATATCAAAATTGTGTATGGGGATGTTATAAGCTGTTCAGAGAAAATACATTGTATATGTGTTATAAAAAATATGTCAGGCAGACCATTCATGAAACAGAAATACTGGTAGCCTAAAATACAATTCACAGAGGAGGCTCCATTTTCTCTGCATGACTTTATGCTAATCATCTCCATTACGGATAAAGTGATCTTCTCTCTAAGTCAGTAACTTTGGATGTAGGCCTTGAGCTGAGTTGTGTGCCCTCGGAAGCATCTTAAATTTAGAAACCATATGGTAAGCTTTCTGACTGCAGACTGAATAATGTTAGCAGAAATTGTATGTTATTTTGAGACTTAGCTGAGAAATTGATATAATATCTCAAAAACCAATTTCTTATTTCTCAGAAAGTTTTCTCCCACAAACACAGCATATTTCTATTTTACTTTATTTGTTTTGTTCTAACAGCAGTTTAAAATTTCTTTGAAATTTGTATTAGTGGTGTTTTTGAGTTTATTAAAATATTAGAAGATACAGATGAATATATGTCTGCCTCTATGTGTATGTGACTGTTTTGTATAAATTCCTCTATCTTTCTGAGCAATTCCTTTGAAAGAATTTAGTTATATCTTTAAAATATTTACACACCTCTCCTTGGAAATATTTACATATCTCAAGTGTTATTTTAATTGCAGACTGCTGGAGAGATGGGACAGACTCAGGGGAAGACAGGACATGTGTTCACACCCTAAACTATCCCATTGCTAATAAAAACATAGTTATAAATTTCACTAACGAGAATTCCACCATGATATTCATATTTGAGAGCAATTATGTAAATAATCAACTTTCCTTCAAACTGAATAAATAAAGAATGTCTGAAGAATTGTTTAGACTTAGCATTAGGAACTAGCTAAGGGCAGCTTACTTTCTGATGCATGCTCACCAACACTTGTGATTCCTGGTGAACGTAGCTTACGGGTGTCAAACTCACGTCATCACAGCGGTGTCACATGATGTGTTGGGACTTTTCCCCCTTCACTAAACTGGATATGGGCGTGGCCAGCGCGTGACACATCCAGCCCGCGGGCTGCGAGTTTGACAGCCCTGACTTAGCTAGTTGTAGAAACAGAGATAGGTTGCATCAGAGTTATGATGTCTGTTCTTGTTGATATTAGGATTTATACTAGGATACTAGCATTGTGTGCTGTTATCTCTCAAGTGACCAGACAGGCAGTAGAAGAAAGTTAGCCAGTTCAGATTCAGGTTTGCAGAAACTGTCTGTAGCTTCTAAATCAGCGGTTCTCAACCTGTGGGTCGCGACCTCTTTGGGGGTCGAACGACCCTTTCACAGGGGTCGCCTAAGACCATCGGAAAACACATATTTCCAATGGTCTTAGGAACCGAGACACTGCTCCTCTATCTGTCTCCAGGCGGGTCCACCCACATGCAAATAGACTACTGCAAAAAAAAATCTGGGAACTTCTGAGCATGCGCAGAAGCTGAATTTCTGGCACTGTGCATGTGTCGCCATCTTGTTTTCAGCTTTAAAAAAAATTTAAATTCGGCACTGTGCATGTGTGTGCGCGCAAATCACCCATGAGGCGCGGCCATGCAGCACAGGAGGAAGCGAACCAGCAGCGAGGTAAGTTAGAACCGACCCCTGAGTTTCCTAATAATTTTATTATTTTATGGTTGGGGGTCACCACAACATGAGGAACTGTATTAAAGGGTCGCGGAGTAGGAAGGTTGAGAACCACTGTTCTAAATGCATTATTTCCACCCCTATGTGGCACAGACTGAACATCAGCTTTCTAAGTTATAAAACCAAGTAATAAAACCTTACATTTGCTGAATACATTGTGTGGCTTCTCCTTCCTTCCAGCATCCTTGTAAGTATAATAACTTACAAGATCACAGACCTGTAAAAGTGATTTGTGTTCTAAGCTCTCAGCTATGTTTTTGATCATTGAACAAATCTGAGTTCTAACTGAGCATCCCCAGTTAAATGTTTTATAATCAGTCTGGACCCAGGCTCAGCAGTGTAACTTATGAGTATGTCAGGATTCTTGACATTTGATATATGCAAGTAAGGACGATTTATACTGAATGCCTGAATCATAGATCAAGTCAAGAACTGATGAGAAACATTTGGCCTGCAGGGAAGACTCATCTGAAGAGAAATATAAATCTAATATTGGTGAGACTGCAGGCCTGGAATACATGTGATGTTGACAATGTGGAAATATCAACTGGGAATACATGCAGAGTTTTATAAAATCTGGACTTGGTGAAGGAAAATCTTTATGTGGTTAGCTAAGAAGGGGGAAAGAAGGGAGAAGTTTTCTGATTTTTTCTTTCTCTGCTTTTCTGTGGTTAAATATTAACCGGAATCATTTATTCCTGTATATGTAAATTAATGCACTTTGCATTGGGTATTATATTAAAACATTTTTTCTCAACTTGATGTCCTACCTCACCCAATGTTGTATAAAAAAAATTGCAATTTTATTCCAATATTTATGGAGAATACCAAATGTATTTATTCATTCATACATCTATCCCATTGCAATCAGTTTTGTTTAAAACTGCTTATAACATAGTAACTGTTAGAATTATAAGAATTATATAGTGGGTATATTATAAAGTGAGTATATACCAGAATTATATCAATAGGTATATATCAGAAATAAGGAGAGAGGTACTTGATTCAGTAGACCAATGCCAAGAAAAATATTAGTCATTTTACTTTTTACCAGTTGCAAAACATGTTTTAAAGCAACGTTCTGGTTTTTCAGCTGATGTATTCAAAGACAATGCTTCCTGTTCCAATTTTTTTTTTTTAAAAAAAGTCACAATAGCATATTCAGCCTTATGCTGACCATCGAAGATGTACTGTATTTTTTGGAGTATAAGACGCACCTTTTTCCTCCCTAAAAGTGGCTGAAAATTTGGGTGCGTCTTATACTTCGAATGTAGCTTTTTTTTTCCAGCCCTAACTAGGTGCTAACAGATCTTCCCAGCTCTTACCTTGCAGGCTTTTTCATTGTTACTCTCTCCAAAGAATGTTTTTCCAGCCCTAAGTCTTTGCAGAATTTTTTTTTCATTGCTCTACTTGCTCCGAATAAGTTTTTTTCTAGCCCTAACCAGGTGCTAACTATCTTCCCAGCTCTTACTGGCTTGCAGGCTCTTTCATTGTTACTCTCTCAGAAGGTTTTTTTAAATCCTAACCAGGGGATAAAATAATGTGCTGAAGCTGACCAGACTAAGGTCACTAGCCAGATGAATACCTGGTAGGCAGATTGTTTTCCCCTATTTTCCTCCCCAAAAACTAAGGTGCGTCTTATACTCCGGTGCGTCTTATACTCCGAAAAATACGGTAACTGTTTCCATCAATAAGCAATTCTAATTCTGAACTTTGTAAAAACTTGTCTTGCAAATTTGGTCTGCTGGAGTAAACTGTATCAAGAATGTGCATGCAATCATGAGGTAAATCATCAGGCAAATTATCTACTTAAGCTGGATTTAGCTTATTCACAGTCACAAGTCTAACCTTTTCAGAGGCAGAAAATATATCTTGATATTTTGCCAAACGGTTGGCTTCCCTTAATTTGAGTCATTCTCACCTGGAAGTCTTTTTCAAAAGTCAGATTTTGAAACTTCTCAATTAGAATGGTGATGGTGGCAACTGCCCTCAGGGGGCAGTGGCAACAGTGTTTAAGTTTTAGAAAAATATGACACACGATCTTCAAAGTTTACTAATTTCTGACTTAAATCTCCATTTGCAATTCCATTTTGGTCATTTAGAAAAAAGATAAAAGGATTTCTCTTAGCTAGGCAAACACAAAGCCAGTGTTGAAATTAATGCCTGTTTAAGTTTATGGAAAGCCTGTGCACTTAAGTCCACTTAAAAGAATCTTTTGTCATTTTCTCTTGTAGCTTCATAGAGGGGTTTTGACAAAACACCAAAATTTGGAATCTAAATGTGACAAAATCCTGTCATCTCCCAAAAACGTCTTAGTTGATGATGGGTTTTATGGGCAGCAATTCTGCTTCAATAGCTTGAGCAGTTAACTGATGCTGTATCTCAGATATTTTAGATCCCAAGTATAAAACAGAGATTTCAACTAGTTGAGTTTTGTTTAAATAAACTTTATAACCACAGTCACCCAGAAAATTTTAAAGACTGATAATATTTTATTCATATTCTGTCTCAGAAGGAATTCCTAACAATAAATCATCAACATATTGCAACCGAGGTGGCGCAGCAGTTAGAGTGCAGTACTGCAGGCCACTTGTTCAAATCTCACCGGCTCAAGGTTGACTCAGCCTTCCATCCTTCCGAGGTAGATAAAATAAGGACCCAGATTGTTGGGGGCAATGTAGATATACATTGCTTAATGGTGTAAACCGCTTAGAGAGTGCTTGCACTTTGAGGCGGTATATAAGTCTCACAAATAAATAAATAAATAAATAAATAAATAAATAAATAAATAAATAAATAAATAAATAAACAAACAAACAAACAAACAAACAAACAAACAAACAAACAAACAAACAAACAAACAAACAAACAAACAAACAAACACAGTGCTATTTGTTCCTGGATGGAGGGATCCATCTGAGTAAGTCAGAGCCAAGAGCTTCACCAAAACTGGTTGGGCTATTTTGAAATCCTTGGGTAACACAGTCCAATGCAACTAAGTTCCCTGTACATGCTCATTGTCACACCACCGAAAAACTATCCTCTTGAAGAAGAATACAGAAGAAGGCATCTTTTAAGTTCAATACAGTAAACCATGCAAAAGCAGGTGAAATGATTTTGTACAGTGGGCTGAATTGTCACTGTAAGTGAATTGGTAATCCTCAAAATGAAAACCAGACTAAAAGACCCATCAAGGTATTTATTTTTAATTGGCAGAACTGAACTATTTACTCTCCAGAAAGAAGAAGGAAAAGAAGCACCCTATCTTTTAACTCAAAATAATGTTTCTCTGAAAGCAATGCTTGGATTCAGTCCAACATTATTGCATTTTTAAAAAGTTAAAAGTTCCCAGCTTTCAGACACTTGTCTCTTTTGCCTTATATTTGGCTGATTGGTTTAATGCACACTTCTATGAATGAAGACAAACTGTATGTTGATATAATAACATCCTTTTTGCAAATTAATTTTTCAGCAAGCAAATAAGGTTCCATGTACCAGCCTGATGTTAAAAATGGCTACCCACCAGCAGACCATTAACTATAGCGGCTTGTGTTTGCCAGTGAAAAATGCTGTGTAAAAATGATTGCACTCAAAGCTATTGGTACATTTGAATGCAAACTATCAGACCATGAAAAATGAAGCATCCACTGACTATAAAAATAAATTAGAAGGCCTTAGCTTGGCTGGCGATGCCATCTGAGCACCACAGTTTATAACTATTTGCGATACCATTAACAGATGTCTTTGCTCATCTTGTGTGCTATGCTAGGATAGTGCTGCATTCTGTTGCATAGGGAACAAGCCAAGCAACTGTGTTTTAAAATATAGTAGAATCTGGCTCGATGTAGGGACCCTATGGGAAATTATACAATCATGTTACCTATGTAACTAATTTTCTTCATATAAAATCCTGATTCCCACTACACTTTTAGAGTTGTTTGAAGTATTGTTTAACACCACCATTTCCATGTTAATACACCAATAAATCTTAGAACTATAATACTTCATGTAAAAAAAAAATGAAATTTGCCAGGAGAATCATAATTTTTCTTTTCTAAATTAAAATGAGAAGAAATGTAGGCTGATTGTACTCCTGCTTTTTACTATTGCATAAAAATAGTTCTGTAAAAATTGAGCTGCATAGACCACTTAAATGTACTGTATGTAGTTTTATCACTGAGTTTCATGCCACAAGGAACAAGCTTGAAGAAACAGGAGGATACTCAAGGCATGTATTCCAAGCAGAAAAATGGATATGATTGTGTATTATATTCAAAAAGCAGACCACGGTTCTCCTTAGAACCTATTTATTTATTTATTTATTTATTTATTTATTTATTTATTTATTTATTTATTTATTTATTTATTTATTTATTTATTTATTTATTTATTTATTTATTTATTTATTTATTTATTTATTTATTTATTTGTCAAACATGTATAGGATAGTAGTAGTTTGTATAAACATAAGTAAAAAGTTCCGATAAAAGAGGACAATAGGACAGTAGAACAGGGACGGTAGGCACAGCGGTGCGCTTATGCACGCCCCTTACAGACCTCTTAGAAACGGGGAGAGTTCGACTGTAGCCAGTCTGAGGTTAAAGTTTTTGGGGTTTGGGAAGAAACCACAGAGTCAGGTAGTGCATTCCAGGCATTGATCACTCTGTTGCTGAAGTCGTATTTTCTGCAGTCGAGTTTGGAGCGATTTACATTTCGTTTGAATCTATTACGTGCTCGTGTATTGTTGCGGTTGAAGCTGAAGTAGTCATTAACAGGAAGGACATTTTGGTATATGATTTTATGAACTACATTTAGATCAGATCGAAGGCGACGTAGTTGTAAATTGTCTAATCCCAGTATTTCAAGTCTGGTGGAATAAGGTATTTTGTTGTGAGCGGAGGAGTGAAGGACTCTTCTTGTGAAATATTTCTGGACTCTCTCGATTGTATTTATGTCTGATATGCAGTGCGGGTGGACTTCTTCAGCAATGTCTTTGGAATCCCATAGGTTTTTATCCCAGTCATCAGAAAGAATTCCAGATTCATGTAAAGAACAACTTATCTCACTTTCTTTTGTCTGATGGACAAAATAAAGCTATAACTTTCTAACCTACTAAATATACAGCATATCTGAGAGATTCTAGGGCAGTGATGGTGAACCTATGGCACGCGTGCCACAGGTGGCACGCGGAGCCATATCGGAGGGCACGCGAGGCGTTGCCCTGTCAGCTCCATGGGCAAACCGGAAGTTTGGAAAAACGCACTTCTGGTTTGCCATTGGGCTGTTTTTCGCACTCCGGGAGGGTTTAGGGAAGCTTCCTGAAGCCCCGGAATGCGAAAAATGTCGAAACAGGCAAACCGGAAGTTTGGAAAACGCACTTCTGGTTTGCCATTGGGCTGTTTTTAGCACTCCGGAGGGTTCAAGGAAGCTTCCTGAAGCCCCGGAGTGCAAAAAACAGCCCAATGGGCAAACCGGAAGTGCGTTTTTCTGAACTTCTGTTTTGCCCGTTTTGCCATTTTTCACCGTCCCAGGCTTCAGTAAGGCCTTTGTGCGGGGGTGGGGTGGGGTGCGCATGCGCAGAGGGCAGCGTGGGGGGGGTTGTGCGCATGCATGGGGGGAGAAGGAATGGGTGTGGGCACATGTGCGTGCGCTAGCGCGTGCACACACACCCTTTTGGCACGCGAACCAAAAAAGGTTCGCCATCACTATTCTAGGGCATGGCTACCCTGAACTGTCCATTCTCCCATCCAGTCTCTTAATTTGGGACTGTCTTTGGGAAAGCTGTGTCCCCCACTCCTCTTGCACTCGTATGTTCTATTACAGGAACAGACATATTTAAAATGGTTCTATCATTTCACATAATTTATCAGTCAGAATAGAAAACATTCCAAACCCCATGTGATAACCTATGCATTTGAAATAGATACATTTTTAAAAAATCACTTTAAAAAAATTAGTTGTTGGGAATTAACAATAATTCATTCCTTAACCATAACAGATTTCATGCACATTTAATATCTTAGCCATACTATTCCACTTTTTGGACTCAAAACCTTTTCATTTGATATCCCCCATTGAAAATGATTGGATTGATATAGAAGATGGGAGGCAAATAAAAGGCCCATCACCACCATTTCCTAAAGTGGTCAGGTCATATTACAAAGAAACCAAGCTAATAAATTAGAGTCTTAGAACAGCGACCCTCAACCTTTTGGGCACCAGCAACCGGTTCCGTAGAGAGGAACGGGTACGGGCAGCATGTAAAACCACATCCCCTTCGGTCTGTTTTTCCACAGACCGAAGGGGATGTGGTTTTACATGCTGCCCGTATCCCGTGGACAGGGCTTCGCTTATTTGCAAGGTCCAGTTGCTGGCATGCTGCAGACTAGTGCTGGTCCACGGAGCAGGGGTTGGGTTAGAACACTCTGGAATTGAATGCCAGATATTACCCTGGGATTCTTTGAGACCTGCCAGAATATTTCTTGCCTTTCCCCTGGAGTGATTTTGGTTGGTTGATCACTCTTGAGGAGGCGTAAAATGTTAAATTGCCTCCATTTGTACACAATCTGCCTGACTGGTAGAGTCTAAACTCTTGGAACTAGTTTTGCAAACTTTCCGATATTGGTAAGCATCCACTGTTTTGGGACAGTCCTAAGCATTTTCCTTTTGAGTTTAACCATGGCAAATTTCCACATACGGCAGCTATATTGTGAAGATCAGACTTCGATATCTCCAAAGTACAAGTCACTTTTTAGCATTTACATTTTTAAATTCTATTTCACTGAATCGAATAAAACATATTTGAAGTTGTTCAACAGCATTTTTCATGCTGGGGAAAAATTAGATATGAACCTGAAATACAAATGCGACTGAGATCCTAAAAATAAGTAAAGAAAAACTTCTAGTGAGATTATCATCTCAGTCATACATGCTTTTAAAAAATAAATAAAAATATTCACATCTTCAAGGCAATAATATAAATGAAAATGCTGGAACTTAATATTTAGCACAGATTCAAATTAATACAATGACAACAAAGAAATGAAGTCATGCAGAACCAGGGAACAAACTTGGAATTCCCAAAATTTTACACGTCACTGAGTTTAATTAGAAATATGTGTGTGTGTGTGTGTGTGTGTGTCAGCGGTGGGTTGCTATCGGTCCTGTCTGGTTTTATGAACCAGTAGCAGCAGCGGCAGGAGGCTCCACCCACCCACCCTGGACACTTCTGCGCATGCGCAGAAGCGGCGCCTGCACACGTGAACCGATAGTGATGGGTTTTAGAACCCATCACTGGTGTGTGTTGTGTGTGTGTGTGTGTGTGTGTGTGTGTGTGTGTGTGTGTGTGTGTGTATGTGTGGAATCTCGGAAGAGAGAGTGAGGCTGACTATGTGCACCTCTCCCTCACTTTAATCCAATTCACGCACAAGTCTTGACATCCTGCCCAATTGATAGATGTCAAAGTCCTCTTCGAATACAATGGACGAACATCATCATGTGTGTGTGTGTGTATACACATACACATATACACATATACATATATACATATATATATACAGTATACTGTATATCAGAGGTGGGATCCTCCCAGTTCGGACCAGTTCACCCAAACCGGTAGCGACCCGTTGGTGACATCACGAAATCAGTTTGGTCAGTGCCGGTCCGTGGGCGTCGCCATCTTTTTTTTTTAAATTTTCAGGTTTTTTAAAAAATTATTTGGGGGGGATTGCCCCCTGGTTTTTTTCTTCTGCACATGCGCAGAAGCCGAGTTTCTGATACACACACACACACACACACACACACACACACACACACACACACACACACACACACACACACACACACATATATATATTTCAATCTAGTACAGTTTGGGATTTTTGTCTTACTTGAGTTTTATGTCTTTTCTTACTTCTTAATCACCCAGGGGAAGCATATGGTTTGTAATTCTTAATGGCTAATTGGAAAATATCCGTTATGAGACGATACGGCGTGACTAGCATACAATGAACTAATGTATATGTGAAATTAGAAGACCACAAAAAGTCAACAGATGGCAGCAGATATTCTTTGTAGAAAAATTAGTTAAGCCACCTCTTCAATTGACTGAATTTACATTTTATCCTTTCTTCAAGGGGTATTTTCCCTTGATAAAATTCAATGGGCAGAGTAAGAGTACTTTGAACAAGCTATTTATGGACCTCCATAGCTGAACTCAGATTTGAACCCACTGTTGAACCTACTATTTCCTCATTTAACAAGATTAATAACATAATTATGTATATATCCAGATATCAATTAAAAAGTAGACCCTCCTGGATTGAGCTTGACTCCTAGTGGCTATGGGGACACAAACTTGTCAAAAAAGTGGTTTGCTACTGCATTGTTCTAGGATTCTATTTCTTGTTCAGAAATTAGCTAGCTTAGCTCAACCTAGACCCTTTGTCAACCTAGTGAGCTTCAAACCTGCCTAGCTCCTGAATCCAGAAAAGATCAAGCCGAGGTTGTCATCTATTGACTCGTAGATATCTATAGCATAGCCAGTTATAAGCATCTGACTGACAAGAGTACCTCGCAGGGACAGCAGGGCCTAGATTAAATGACTTTAAATCTATTTAGGTAGGTCCAGTTGGGGATAGGTCACCTTGGAGAAGGCCCACAGTACGTTTGTGGCAGTGGTGGGTTTCTACCAGTGAGGTCTTGCCTGTTCGTCGCCGCAGAGCCGAAGAAGCTGTTGGCGTTCGCGGCGCGGGGCTTCCCCCACCTGCTTTCCCCAGCCGCCGGGATGCCGCCGTTTGCGTTCTTTTGCCCTCTGCGCATGCGCAAACAGGCAAGACCACACCGGTAGGAACCCACCACTGGTTTGTGGTTGCTAAAAACTGATACTGAGGCAGTGGTGAAATCCTACCGGTACGCCCTTGTTCGGGCCTACTGGTAGCAGCGGCCACCGGTGGTTCGGAGAACCGGTAGTGGCGGCAACGCGAGGCTCCGCCCACCTGCCCGGACGTCACCATTTTCTTGTTTTTAACCCTCTGTGCATGTGCAGAGGGTGAAAAGGCATGTGTGATGGTAGTGTGCGCGTGCAAAGCGCGCACTTCCAAATCGGTAGGGAAGGTAAGTAGATTTCACCGCTGTGCTGAGGCAATTGAATAAAATCAATCATGTATTAAATTTTACTTTTAATTTGAGGTATTTTTTTTTAATTTAAACAGCTGATTGAACTAGTTGGTAATTAACAAGTAAAATAAATAATAACCATAAATCTGGAACTCCTGAATCTCATCTTTGCCAGGAACACATTAAGTGATGTTTTAAAGCAAGTTCACTCTCTATCTCCCCTTAGGCAAAGCATGTGATAAATAACTTCTGTGAAGTTGCTTAGCACATGAATGATTAGACCACTTTTGTTTTCCTTTTATATTATTGCAACATTTTCTGCAAGAGAAGAAATAAGCCAACGCCATACATTTATTATACTAAAAAGTGATACTAAAAAGAAAAACCAGTCAGCGCCAAGATCTATTAACCTTGAGACACATTCATAGCTGCCAATACCATCCTACATATGTATTTATTCAGCCTTATTGAGCGGTGAAGACTGCAGATTTATAAAAGAGGGGTATTGAATAGCTATAGTACAATGCCATTGCAAAAAAAGTATTTCAGACAAAATGCTATATGCCAGTGGATATTATTTTAAAATAAATCAGATCTTAGCAATTAACTATTTCGTGCTTGGCCAGCACAGTAGTTTGAAAACATCTGATTTATGATAACTTCTACATCTCACAAATTCATGCCAGTTGATGAATGAATGGTCATCATTCTTTTTTTTTTTTTGCATCAAAGCTTTGAATGCATAGGTGCCTTTTAAATAGGTTATTAATATGTCTGATGATAGTTACAACTATATTTAGCCACTTAAAATGTTACCAATTCCTATGAGTACCAAAAAAAAAGGTTTTCCTGTCTTCGTACATAGTTGTAAGAAAATAAATTGGCGTCTCTTTCAAAATGTTACTTCTCATGCATCTTTATGGAATCGACCTTATGTTAGTCCTCATGATAATTCAGAAGAAACTAATGTGCGCCAGACTTTGCAAGGTGTTCTATGAATAGGAGTCTGAGAAAATGTATTATGGTGCAGTAGACTTGCAGGACAATAGCGATAACACTTAGACTTATATACCACTTCAGAGTACTTTACAGACCTCTCCAAGCAGTTTACAGAGTCAGCATATTAGCCCCAACAATCTGGTGCTTCATTTTATTGACCTTGGAAGGATGGAAGGCTGAGTTAATAGGATCGACTTGAGACAGTCAGGATCGAACTGCTGGCAGTTGGCAGAATTAGCCTGCAATACTGCATTCTAACCACTGTTAACTGTTATTAACAAAAATTAATAGCAAAATAATAACAAAACAAAAACTTGTGATTTATATTCAATGACTTCATAAGATTAATTAAGAAAAGTGTAGCCAGTATATGCTGTTAAGGGTGAGTAGGTACTGGAAGAGGATGTGAGGGTGATCCGGCTGCGACATCTGTCACCCCATTGATCACCAGGGTTGATTTGGCTAATCTGGCTGGCTAGGCGGGTGTCCCCTTCTCCCTCACCGCTCCATGTGCGTCCCACCCGAAGCTGCGTGCTCGGTGGAAGAGGACGACCTTCCCAGATAGAAGGAGTGTACCGATCTTCGGTCAAGGGTATACGATAGCTGCGCTCCCCTGCTAGAACCTCCAAACAAGCTCAAGAGTAGGTATTGGAAGGATAGGTTTCATTTATTTCACACCACAAATATAAACATGCACATTATTTTAAAAAGTAAAAATGTTCATGGTATTTCTTCTACAACAGTAGAAGTTTCTTCTAGAACCCATCAGCTTTTTATGGGATCAGATTCCATCCCAATTATTTCTTTGCCTCAGTTTTGACCTAAATTTAATTCATTGGCAAGATAATAATAGGAAGCCCAATGTTATTTTTTTTCTGATTAGCACAGCTGCTTCTGTCAGGCAGTGATTTTTATATTGCCTGTTACATGTATATGCAGGGAGCTGCATCCCTATCTAATATAATGGTTTATTCCTGAGCACGTGATTGACATGTTCCTAGCACGCATGTGTACATTCCTTTCTCCGTTCATTCCTTCTGTTCCTAGCTTCTGTCGAAGCAAGACGTGCCTTTTTATATCAGAGATGTAATTAATGAGGCTTTATTGTTTTTGTACCGAAATAAATATTTTTACTTAGAACTTTAAACTGCGGTTTCATTTCTAATGTCAGAATTCCGGGAAAAAATCTATTTTCGCCTCTAATGAGAGTTATTCTCATCTTATCAGCTTCCTATGCCAAGTATGAATGCTGTATTAAAAAGAAAGAAAGTTGCTATTCATGGAATCATAAGGAAAATTGTACTTTGCATCTAATGGTGCTAAACAAAAATGGCCTGAACTTTGAGATTAGGAACCTTGTGAATATATTTGATACAATGCAACTAGGGGTCAAATACTAAGAAGTGATAGATCTTCAGATGTTATTCCATACTTGTTCTTATGGTTTATTGACCATACCTGGCTCAAGCTGTTGGGAGTTGGATACCCATGATACCCAGAAAGTCACCGATTCTCTGATGTGAACTCTTCTAATGCTTATCCAGAATAAATTAAATACATAAATCATTCTATTTCTCCCAGCAGATTCTGAACTTTGACAATGAAAAAAAGGGGATTAATAACAGCATATTTCATATTTGTGCTTCTCTGTCTGATGCTTCAATTATTTTATGGTTTCTTCCCAACAAATGTTGATCATCATGAATACATCATGAATACTTGCTGAAGCTAGTACAGAAAAAAATGACCTTCAAATGCAATAATTTTGGAAGCTATTATTTATCTCATTGTAAAACTGAAAGGCCTATTAAACCACTTCAAAACAGTGCAAATAGAGAAACAAGCTTGCTCAATTTTTTTTTGAAGCGTCCAAAGATCTTATTGGAAAATAGATAATAGAGATGTTATAACCCATCTGTTAACTATTGTTGTTATTATTACTCCACAAGACAAACTGTCTGCTTGCAGGCAAGTGCTGGCAGAACCATAAAATAAACAAAGTCATAGAAAATAAAGAAGAGCTCTGGGACTTTGGACTTCAAAGAGAAAACATTTGCCACATAAGCTAAGGTGACCAGACGTCCCGCTTTTGGCGGGACAGTCCCGCTTTTTAATAATTTGTCCCGCGTCCCGCGGCTTTTCGAAAAAGTCCCACTTTTTAAATTTAAATTTGCCCTGCACACCCCTCTGCCTCCTGCCTCGCCTGCCTCCTCCTGCCAGGCGGGGAGGGAGGGCAGTGAGAGCGGCAGCGGTGGTCTTGCCTGTTTGTCGCCACAGAGCCGAAGAAGCTGGTGGCATTCGCGGCGCAGGGCTTCCCCCGCCCTCTTTCCCCGGCCACTGGGATGCCGCCATTTGCATTCTTTTGCCCTCTGTGCAAGCAGAATGCTTTGCACATGTGCAGAGGGCAAAAGAACGCAAATGGCGGCGTCCCGGCGGCCGGGGAAAGCAGGCGGGGGAAGCCCCGCACCGCGAACACCACCAGCTTCTTCGGCTCTGCGGCAACGAACAGGTAAGCCTGCGCCGGTAGGAACCCACCACTGGCTGCGATGAAGGGGGGGGTTGGCGGGGGTGCACAAAGCTGCAGGATAAGAGAGACGGACCCCTCCCGTCTTGCTCCCCTAGAAACACTCCCCCGTCAATGGTGTCCCGCTTTACAAAAAATAAAATCTGGTCACCTTACACATAACATAAGTCTTAACAATTGTCAATAAAAAAGACAAAAAAGTCTAGATCAGGGATGTCAAATTTGCATCATCCCGGTGGCATCACATGATCAGGGGTGTCAAATTTGCATCATCCCGGTGGCGTCACATGACTCCCCTCCCTTTGCTAAACTGGGCATGGGCATGGGCAGCACGTGACGCATCCGGCCCGCAGGCCGTGAGTCTGACAGCCCTGGTATAGATAGTGGACATGGCAGGTGACTAAGAAGAGAAAGAACTGGTGGGGGAGAGGGAGTCACAAAACAGAAAAATATACAAATAAAATTAGAACAATTTGTGGCAAAAGAAAGTAGTAATAGATGCCTTGGATGCAATTCCAAAATATCTGAAGCATCATCAGCATTGACAAAATCATTGTCAGTCAATTGCAAAAGGCAGGTTTACCTGGAACATTTTACATCCTGCAAATGGTACCTTTAACCCAGTGTTTCCCAACCTTGGCAACTTGAAGATGTCTGGACTTCAACTCCCAGAATTCCCCAGCCAGCTGGCTGGGAAATTCTGGGAGTTGAAGTCCAGACATCTTCAAGTTGCCAAGGTTGGGAAACACTGCTTTAACCCCATCAAACACCCTCAAACAACAACATCTTTCTATCCCAGATCCTTGGGAATAAAAATGCCCAATCCAGTCTAAACATCTGTCTGACTATGTGACCAACCTACAACAATGCAATCTTAATTGCATTTTAGAAAGACCCCTGTTGACTGAAACTAAGTAGGGACAAATGAATCCATCAAATTCTAAAGTCTTCTCTCTACATTAATTCACCTTTTAAAAAGAGTAAAAATATTGTACCTGTGTGCATGTCTCACAAGACATGTTCTCACAGAATAGATGCATCTTTATATGTTGTATACCTTGCACAATTGTATATCTTGTATACAATATTTAGAATTGTAAAAAAGACTGAAAATGAAGTAAAGTGCACTTTCAATATATTATTTAACAGAGCTGTGACAGCAGGTGAAGGATGCTGGAAGTTCTAGTACATCAAATCTATTGTATAGGTTTGGGAAACGTAAGTTTGGCAAATGCACATATAAATGCAAATCAAGCATAGGTTCTAAAACCTTTAAAAAAATTAACCCCTAAGATCCCTAAACATTATTTATAAAAGTTTGTGTGTAGACGCTACAAAAAAGACATTGAAACTCTAGAGAAAGTGCAGAAGAGAGCAACCAGGAGGATAAGGGGACTAGAAACTAAAACATACAAAGAGCGGTTGCAGGAACTGAACTTGGCCAGTCTGGCGAAGAGAAGGACCAGGGGTGACATGATAACAGTATTCCAATACTTGAGGGGCTGCCACAGAGAGGAGGGGGTCAGGCTGTTTTCCAAAGCATCCAAAGGACAGACAAGGAATAATGGATGGAAACTGACCAAGGAGAGATTCAACCTGGAAGTAAGGAGAAACTTTCTGACGGTGAGAGCGATCAACCAGTGGAACAGCTTGCCAGTGGAAGTTGTGAGAGCCCCAACACTTGAGACTTTCAAACATTTGACTGCCATCTGTCTGAAATGGTGTAGGGACTCCTGCTTGAGCTGGGGGTTGGACTAGATGATCTATAAGGTCCCTTCCAACTCTAATAATAATTTAATCTAATCTTTCAGTTCCTGTATTAGAACAGCATTCATTAAGTTACATATATGGAAAGCCCTGGGATGGCTGTAAGAAATGCAGAAACATTTGTCCTATGAATAAGCATGCAACCCCCCCCCATTTTTGCCTCACATCCCAAAACAGTGCTGTGGGGGAAGCCTCCCGCCCCCAAATGGTGCTTGGAGGGAGAAAAAGCCTCCTGTCCCCAAACGGCACTGGGGGGAATCTCCGGAGATCTGGGAAGGCATGGATAGCAGAAAGTGAGGAGAAAGGTCGCCCGCCCTGCGCATGTGCGCACATCTCCTGCAGAGCAAACCCGAAAATCAGCTGGCCGGCAGGAGGCGCATGCATGCGTGGTGGAGCTGAGCTGGGGGATGGTTCACGTGCCTGCAGAGAGGGCTCCGCGGGCCACCTGTGGCATGCGTGCCATTGGTTTGCCATCACGGGTCTAGACATTATCTGTATTATGCTGTAGAAGAATTGTAGGATTGGCGGGGCAGGTATCAGCGGTTGAAGATAGTAAAGGAAAGATTTTGACTGTACAGTGAAATGTGATGCTTTTTCTGCATATGAATATATTCATTGAATCCAATTGAAAACTAATCAGTCTTCTTTTCCACAGAACATTTTACTGAAATCTTGATTTTGCTACCATCCTTTTGTAGAACATAACTGCTTTAACACTTCAGGGAGGAATAGTTTGCTGATACTAACATGCTTGCAAAACCATAGCTGAGATGTTAATTTCATATAGAGTCTAAAATCCATTTTTCCAAAACCATGCTAAGTTACTTCTAAACGAATCATTATCTCTTCCTATTCAGGTTCAGGTGTGTGCTTATCTATTCAAGGAGCCGTGAATAAGAAAATAGCTCCAAATGAACAGTTAATTGCATTTTGTAATGTGACATTAATTACATTTTTATTTCTACCTGTGGTTCTTTTTTCTCTTTTCTCCTATATTTGACATATCTTAGAGCCTCTCTTTTTGTGTCCTAGTATTTGGGGGGGGGGGTTTCCGTCAGTGTATGCACTACATTAATCTCAGCATTTTTCTGAATACTTCAGTAATATTTAAGCCTCAAGTCAACTGTGAGGGATTGAGATACCAAATTGAGATGAAAAAGTCTCTGGATCAGGAAAACTCAGTGAGATTCAAGTGTAGAACATAGGACTTTGTCGCGATGTGAATAATTGTCAGTTGTGCATCTCTACTGCTTTCTAAGGTTTATTGTATTTCTAATCAAGCAGACATGTGATATGTTTTACTACGCATGCGTGCATTCCAGGAGTTTTGTCTACTCCCACTGCCCTTCTTCTTCGATGCCTGTCCGAAGGCAGACGTGAATCCATTAGTTGAAAAGATGTAGCTTATTAAGGGTTTATTTTTGTTACTTTTGTACTGAAATAAATATTTTGTTAATTAGATTTGAATCTCGGTTTTATTTTCTGAGTACGAATGACTTCGAGGAAGCAAGATCCTAAGATCGCCTCTGGTAGGAAAATTCCTATCTGACAGACTTAAATATCTATTGAAAGACGCACTTGTCATTTGCCAATCATTATTTGGGACCTATCTCCGGGACCGCATTCTGCCGCATTCCTCCCTTCTACCGGTTAGGTCCCACAGAGTGGGTCTCCTCCAGGTCCCGTCAGCCAAACAGTGCCAACTGGCAGGGCCGAGGGGGAGGGCCTTCTCTGTAGGGGCCCCTGCTCTCTGGAACCAACTTCCCCCAGAGATCCGAATCATCCCCACCTTGCTGGCCTTCCAAAAAGCCATTAAGACATGGCTCTTCCTGCAGGCGGGGGTGAGTTGAGACGATTTATATCTGATGTCTCCCCCATGTATGTATGGTGTATATATATATATATATATATATATATATATATATATATATATATATATATATATATATATATATATATATATATATATATATATATATATATATATATATATATATATATATATATATATATATATATATATATATATATATATATATATTTAACTGTTTTTAAGTGCTTTTAATAATTTGTTTGAAGTTTTTGTATAAAATGTTGTACGCCGCCCTGAGTCCTGAGGGAGTAGGGCGGCATAGAAAAGCTACCAAATAAATAAATAAAATAAATTATTACAGCTTAGGGCCTGTGTGTCCTAATTTAAGATCATACAGTGTATTGAGATTTCAAGGCTGAGAGTAATGGAAATTTTTGGATGAGAAGTCCAGTGCAACCTGTTCCTAGCATATTTAATGGGAAGCCCACTGTAAAAAGGTTATGTAGAGTGTATTCATTAGTAACTGGACTGTGACTAAGTATCCTTGCTGTTTCTACACATAATTACTCCTTATTGATCCTCCTAAGTTGATTGTCTGCATTGACTTTCACAGACAAAGGGATTTCTCTGCTAAAGATAGCCAGAGCCTCACATGGAAAGTAGACAATGCTATCTGCAATCTCCCAGGCAATACAGTGATATAACCTGGGAAATGATGTATTCATCTTCTGTTTGTGTCCAGACTCATGTCATTACATGAATGAAGATGGTTATTATGCACATACATATTGAAATATTTATAAGAAACATAGAGGATTCTCTTGGTCACAGTTCTTCATTACCTTATTATTACCAAAAATAGTTCTTAGCTTGAGTACTTTTTCTCAAGTTACCAAAACATTCATAGGCAATCGTCCATGAAAATTATCATTACTCATGATAACTATATTGTTTCTAAATACTTCTCCAGCTATTAACTTCAGAAACATTTAACATTTTTAAGCTGCAATATGGATTTGGAAATTGATCTTACCTTTTATTATGGCCTGGTATCTTACTTTGATTTTGCCTGATACTTTAGACTTATTCTAAGCAGGAGAAAAGAAAGAAAATTCAGGGGCTACCCAATGGAAGCCCAAAATCAACTAACAGTGGCAGAATCCAAGGATTAAAATAAAACTTCAAGGACAAATTAAAAAGGTGGTTCTAAGCATTATTAGACATCACTATTAGATTTCACTGAAATCAACAATACCTACTTATCTATATATAAATAAATTATATATGGATACTTACCGTATTTTTTGGAGTATAAGACTTACCTTTTTACCTCCAAAAGTGGGTGAAAACTTGGGTGCGTCTTATACACCAAATGTAGCCTCACCCACCCAGCCACCCCCACCCTTTGGGTTCTGCCTTCCAGCAATTTACCTGTTTGCAGCAAACAGGGAAGAGCCTGTTAAGACAAGCAAGTCCTTGTCTTGCCCAGCTGATTTGCCACGTGCTAATTAAAATGCCCAGCTGATTTGCCACGTGCTAAATTGAAACTGAAACTGCAAAGAGGCAAATAGCTGGGAGAGACAGGCAGATTTTTATTTTCTGCTGAACTGGATGAAAGGGGGTAAGTGAATAACTATAAATGTCTGTAGAATGTTCAAATTATTAGACTTATTTTTTAAAGACTGCTTTATTATTTTTCTAGAGCCAGGGGTCTCCAACCTTGGCAACTTTAAGACTTGTGGACTTCAACTCCCAGAATTCCACAGCCAGCTTTGTTAGCTTTGCTGGCTGTGGAATTCTGGGAGTTGAAGTGCACAAGTCTTAAAGTTGCCAAGGTTGGAGAGCCCTGTAAATCTAGACAACTTAACAAAATAAAGAAGCTTTTTAAAATAAATGCTTGCTCTGAAGAGGCCCAGTGCTATTGAATCTTCTTTTAAATAATAGAGAATAATGTATACTTCCAGAAATTTTAATTAATTTTAACAGCTCTATACAAGTATAGTCTGAAATGTAACAGTGTCCTGTTTAGTATTAGAGTTTAGTTACCTTGGAGTAGATCTATTTAAATAATTGGGAAGAGTTAGTGTGACTACATTTAAGAAAACTTTCTGGCATAATGTACATTTCTCCAATTCTTTGCTATTTCTATGGGTCAGGCACACATGCACAGAAATACACAGCAAACAGTGCATATCATCTGTGCTGTTTGCTGTTTGGCAAATTGCTTGGAGGCAGAGGCCTTTTTCCCTTGTTTTCCTCCCCCAAAACTAAGGTGCGTCTTATACTTCGGTGTGTCTTATACTCCGAAAAATGCGGTATATATCACATACATATCATCCATATCCATATATATAAACATGTGTTCAGGATTCCTGCCAAAGTGAATCTTTTCCCAAACACCCACTGGCTAATATTTGTTTGTACAAATTATATAGGAAGTCATTTGTAATGTATAATTACAGATAACAGGAACTATTCACTAACAATTCACAAATAGAATTAAGTAGAATACCTTGGGTATTTGTCACAAAATGAATAATTTACCAGGCCTGCTGTTTGATATTCTGTGAGTTGATCTAACTATAATTGTTACTTCTTCAAATAATTAAAACTTCCTGGAGATCAAATGAGGAAGGAAGAGAAATAAAATAACATAAATACAAAGAAGTGGACTATTAACTGTGGAGAGAATAAATAGCATTCTTGACATGTTAGAATCAGGTGCTATTAACAGTGGTAGGACCATTGAATCTGGAAAATGGGTTATTGTTTCATTACCATCATCTGGAACTCATAGGAAAAAGCATGTTTAGGAAACAGTGTTGATTACTAGAATTCTGAGCAAACAGCTAACTGAAAATAGTTTCTGTTTTGATGGATGATGGATGGATGGATGGATGGATGGATGGATGGATGGATGGAAGGATGGATGGATGGATGGATGGATGGATAGCGCCGGCGAGATTGGCAAAAATATATACAAATATGAACCCGGATTGCTGGAAATGTAAAAATAAAGATGGAACTTTTTATCATATGTGGTGGCAATGCCCCAAAACAAAGAAATATTGGGAACAGATAAGGAGATGGCTACAGGAGATAATAGGAGAACAAATAGAATTTAAACCTGAACTATTCTTATTAGGAATAATTAACCAAAAGATAAAGAAACAATACATCATTTTACACATAGTAACCGCAGCAAGAATTGTATACGCTCAATGTTGGAAAGTTGAAAATACACCAAGCAGTGAAAGGTAAGATACTGGAATGTGCAGAAATGTATAAGCTCACATTAGAAATGAAAGGCAAGGAAGAAACAGAATTTTATGAGGTGTGGAATAAGTGGTATTATTTGTTAGAACAGAGAAATGAAAATGTATAGAAATAAATGTAAATAACCGTATGAAACATATGACACAGTACTGTTAAAATATTTATTGATATGTAAATTGTAAAAATGAAAAATAAAATTTAAAAAAGATAGATAGATAGATAGATAGATAGATAGATAGATAGATGATAGAAGATGATAGATAGATAGATAGAAGATGATAGATAGATAGATAGATAGATAGATAGATAGATAGATAGATAGATAGATAGATAGATAGATAGATAGATAGATAGATGATGGATGGATGATATGCACTTTGCTTGCCCTACACAATCTAGCAGGGGCATGGGGCTGTCCACAGTGTTCTGTGGTCATACAATCACAGTTTGGATGCTTGGCAACTGATTCATAAATACAGAATCCCACAGTCATATGATCACCAATTTTAACCTTCACCGCCAGCTTCTCACAAGTAAAATCAATGGGGAAGCCAGCAAGTGGTCACAAATGGCAATCATGTGACATTGCACCTAATGTCCACGCGAGATTCATTTAATGACAGCAGCCAGAACTCTGGAACTGCTGTTATAATTGATGTCATGCTTTATGATCATGTTGCTTAGCAATAGAGTTCCTGATCTAAATTACTGTCATTAACTAACCTGTAGATGCCTGAGAAGCTGTTGTATATTCATTGCTTTATCCATTCTTTCCATTTTTTCCCTTTCCCTATTCTTTTGTTTTAAGATTCTGGAAATAAAATGCAGGTAGTCCTCAAGTTACAACAGTTTGTTTAGGGACTGTTTAAAGTTACAATGGAACTGAAAAAAGTGACAAGGCCCTTTTTCACGCTTACGACCACTACAGAATCCCCCCTGGCCATGTGATCAAAATTCAGATGCTTAACAACTGACTCATATTTATTTTTATTTTTTTAAATAATTTTTATTGAGTAGTTTTAAAAAATTATCACATATAACATACAAAAAAAGAAAAAAGAAAAAAACTATATACATAAATACATAAATACAACTACAAACCAATGCAAAAGACATAACAAACCTAACAAACCACATAACTCAACAAATCACATATTATCTAATTATTCTTCATTTAGCAGTCTAACGTATCGTTGTATTCTTATACCACTATTGTTCTTATTATCTTACTTTAAGAAGCTAATTACATTCGTAAGTTTTAGATTTTATCCATGTTTCAATTAGTTACATATCTCTTTATTCATCTACATATAAAATGTCTCATTTTATTTTATTTTTACGATGCAACCAATCATACCATTCATTGTGGTTTTTTTAAGTTGTAATTTTATTGATTCCTTTAATTTCATATATTATAATCTGTATAGCATTGCTAGATAAAGTAGCATATAACTGGTTGTTTATTTACTTGGTGCCTTCCAATTAATTTTTAAAGCAAATTTTAAGAGACTTCATGGATCTCCACAGAAATATATATTTTTGTCAATAGTTCGAAAGTCCCATTCCTTTCTTTTATGATATTTTTTTCCAATTTTTTTTTCCTCCACCACTTTTACAATTCGATAGAGATATACCTTAAAATGTTACAATAAAATGCACAATTTTACATTTATAATCCATCATTCAAAAGTCAATATCTTATACGAACGCTTACATCATCGATCATCAGTCTATTCTGTTTTTATTTCCCATTGCACTCCCTTCTCTATATCTCCATCATCTCCTCCTACTTTCTTACTCCTTCATTCCTCCTCTACTCTCTCTACTCCTTCTCTTCCTCCCCTTCTTTTTCTTCTATGATATTTATCGAATTCCCAACCTAGGCACAGATAAGATTGAAACTTTTTACCGAAGAACAATGAATAAGAAACAAAGCTCCCAAATAAAACATGGGAGCTTTGCTTAAATTTTAAACAACATGTGCAGAGGTCAATAATTCATCCTAATACATTCTAATGGAAAAGGCTGAAATTCAATATACCGTATTTTTCGGAGTATAAGACGCACCGGAGTATAAGATGCACCTTAGTTTTTGGGGAGGAAAATAGGGGAAAACAATCTGCCTACCAGGTATTCATCTGGCTAGTGTCCTTAGTCTGGTCAGCTTCAGCACATTATTTTATCCCCTGGTTAGGACTTAAAAAAACCTTCTTCTGAGAGAGTAACAATGAAAGAACCTGCAAGCCAGTAAGAGCTGGGAAGATCGTTAGCACCTGGTTAGGGCTAGAAAAAAACTTATTCGGAGCAGCTTCAGCACATTATTTTATCTCCTGGTTAGGACTTAATAAAACCTTCTTCTGAGAGAGTAACAATGAAAGAACCTGCAAGCCAGTAAGAGCTGGGAAGATAGTTAGCACCTGGTTAGGGCTAGAAAAAACCTTCTTTGGAGCAAGTAGAGCAATGAAAAAAAAAACCTGCAAAGACTTAGGGCTGGAAAAACATTCTTTGGAGAGAGTAACAATGAAAAAGCCTGCAAGGTAAGAGCTGGGAAGATCTGTTAGCACCTAGTTAGGGCTGGAAAAAAAAGCTACATTCGAAGTATAAGACGCACCCAAATTTTCAGCCACTTTTAGGGAGGAAAAAGGTGCGTCTTATACTCCGAAAAATACGGTAAATCATTTCTATGATGTCTCTTTTGCATTCAGCTATTTTTCAGGAGATACAGAAGTATTTGGCAAAGATCACTCTTTGTAGAGAAAGAGTGGTTTTTACCGAAGCATTTGGCACTTGAACCTCACAAACATGAGGTAGTATTATTTTCCTGTAATGGCCCCATGGCATTATTTTCAGGTTGTCTACAATCCATAAGCGAGATACCTTTAAATCATCCTTAGCTGTATCAGTGTTGAAACAGTATTTTCCTCCTTTATACTGATACTGACAGAGGTTCAGCCTCAAGATATATAAAATCTCTTTGTCACCCATTCTTTTGAAGAAAATTCAGGTGGCTGCAGTAAATTGAAATGAAGGCAATAGAGATTGGCAACGGGAACACCAAATGTCATGCTATTATTGCTTTCTGTTCATTCAAAGATAAGAGTAGATGGGATTTTGATATAGCTTTGGGGAAAGACACTGTGACAGTTATATCGCTGAGGCGTTTTTTCTTGTCTCATTGTCAGAATTGGACTTCCATTCAGATCTACTGTACGTTTGGATTAATTTCAGCTAAAACTTCCCAGTGTTATTTGACTGAAATGTGGTTGCAATGCTGGATTTTTAATAACAGGATATCGTCATCGATCTCAATGATCTAAAGCAGTGATGGCGAACCTTTTTTTCCTCGGGTGCCAAAAGCACACGCGCACACGCTATTGTGCACATGCGAGTGCCCACACCCATAATTCAATGCCCCCCTGCCCATGCGCATGTGATCCCCTTGTGCTGCCCCGCCCCCATGCATGCGTGCACGATCCCCCCGCTCCATTTCCCGACTTTGGGTGAGCCCGGTAGGCCCATTTTTCGCCCTCCCCAGGCTCCAGAGGCTCCAGAGGTTTTCTTGGAGCCTGGGGAGGGTGAAAAGGCTTCCCCGCCCCCCGGAGGCCGAAAACACTCTCCCAGAGCCTGTGCGCAAGCCAAAAGTCAGCTGGCTGGCGCGCACATGCACACTGGAGCTGAGTTAGGGCAATTGCTCGCGTGCCAGCAAATATGGCTCCACGTGCCACCTGTGGCACACATGCCATAGGTTCGCCATCACTGATCTAAAGTGTCAGCAAAACAAACTTGGAAAAAATATTTTAAACTGGAAGGAATATTTCAGCCTCCTGAAGTATCATCAGGTCTTAAGGGGGGGTGCATAAGCGCACCAACGTGCCTACCATCCCTGTCCTAATATACCCTTTTATTAGTATCCATTTCATGTATTCATAATCATGTTTATGAATTGGAGTAGATCTATTTAAATAATTGGGAGGAGTTAGTGTGACTACATTTAAGAAAACTTTCTGGCATTAATATACTGCCATAATGTACATTTCTCCAATTCTTTGCTATTTCTATGGGTCAGGCACACATGCACAGAAATACACAGCAAACAGTGTATATCATCTGTACTGTTTGCTGGGAGGCAAATTGCTGGGAGGCAGAGGCAGAATTTTTTCCCCTTGTTTTCCTCCCCCAAAACTAAGGTGCGTCTTATACTCCGGTGCGTCTTATACTCTGAAAAATACGGTATATCTGTTACCAAAACTGTTACCAAACAGTTTTTATTTCCAAAGCCACATGACAGAAAGCAATAGTACTACAGGTAGCCCTTGTCTTACAACGATTCATTTAACAACCATTCGAAGTTACAATGGCATTAAAAAGTGACTTATGGTCATTCCTTGTACATCTGACCATCATCGCATTCCAATGGTCATATGATCAGAATTCAGACATTTGGCAACCGGCATGTATTTCCAATAGTTGCAGTGTCCCATGGTCATGTGTTCATTATTTGCAACCTTCCCAGTTGGCTTCCAACAAGCAAAGTCATTGGGGGAAGCCAGCTTTACTTCATAATTGCATGATTCAGTTAACAACTGGTTAAAAAAAAGTCTGTAAAATTGGGTAGAACTCACTTAACAGTGCCTTGCTGAAATTCTTATTTATTTATTATTTATTAATTTGTCAACAAGTGCAAGGAAACAGGACACATGAAAAACATGGCACAAAAAATGAATATAAAGAAGCAAAACATAGCCATAAAACATAAAATGAGTAGATACAAATGGGTACAGGAGGACAGGGATGGTAGGCACGCTCGTGCGCTTATGCACGCCCCCTTAGGGACCTCTTAAGAAACGTGTAAGGGAGTCTGATAATTAAAAAAATATATAAATGCACGGAGATGGACAAATTAACAATAGAACGTAAAGGACAAAAAGAATCAGATTATTATGGAATATGGGAAAAGTGGTATAATTGGATTGATGATAGAAAGTTGAAGAGAAAGTGTGGGATGAAGATGTAGAACTATAAAATATTGTAATATAATATAACTGTATAAATACAAAAACAATGTATACAAAAGGCTGTAGATCTGCTTAAAGAACTATTGTGATATGTAAAATGTGAAAAACTAATAAAGATATTTTGGAAAAAAGAAATGTGTAAGGTCCACAGTAGACAGTTTAAGGTAAAAGTTATGGGAGTTAGAGAAACTAACAACATGATCAGGTAAAGTGTTCCAGATATTTACTGCTCTATTGCAGAAGTCGTATTTTCTGCAATCAAGATTAGAGCGGATTACATTTAGTTTGTATCTATTGATAGCCCTAGTGTTATTGCAGTTGAAATTAAAGTAATTGTTAACAGGTAGGACGTTAAGGTAGATGATCTTGTGTACTAAGCTTAGGTCGGAACATAGACGGCGTAGTTCAAGGTTATCCAGGCCTAAAATTTCAAGTCTACTGGAATAAGGAATTTTATTGCGAGCAGAGGAGTTGAGTACTCTTCTTGTAAAATACCTCTGGACCCTCTCTGATGTATTAATGTTCGAAATACAGTGTGGGTTCCAGGCAGGTGAGCAGTATTCAAGGATAGGTCTGGCAAAGGTTTTGTATACCCTAGTTAGAAGTATAACGTTACCAGAGAGAAAACTTGGTAAAATAAGGTTGACAACTCTTAATACCTTTTTGGCAATGTTGTTACAGTGAACTCTGGGGCTTAGATCACTGTAGACACTGATTCTGTCCCAATTGTGGTCATAAGTTGAGAACTACCTATACTAAAATTTGAAGGTCAGAAAAGTTTTGAGAGCTGCAAAATGGAACAGTTCAAGACAAAGCTGTAGTTGCCTTAGTCCTAAGTGGGCATAGTGAATGACAATGGTGAGTGCTTGGAAGCTTTATATTCCAACTGATAAATTAATTTGAAATGCCTATTTGGCACAGCCTTGCAAATGTATAGCCAAGAGGTATAGATATGCACATCCTTTCTCTGCATCAGATGCCTTCGATTGAAATTGTTGCGAACTAGGGCAGATGGGAACCCCGTTTAAATTTAGAAAGCGTGAATGCCACATGCTGAGTTAGGCTGAACAATTGCAGATGGTTTCCTTTACATAAATGTTATTTAATATTGAAGTCAGTGCAAAAATACGCTGTAGTGCAGAGGTGGGTTCCTGCCGGTTCGGACCGGTTCTATAGAACCGGTAGTAAAAATAGGAACTGGTTATCCAAACAGGCAGTAACGGCAGCCCAGCCACGCCCCCGAGCTGGTTCTTTCAGTGGCGCCATAGGCGCCACCATTTTGTTTTTTGCTTCTGTGCATGCGCAGAAGCTTTGTTTTAGCACTGCGCATGCCTGCAGCGCGCCCGCACAGCGCGCCACCGAGCAAACCAGCAGCAACAAAAACCGGAACCCACCTCTGCTGTAGTGGTAGTATCGATAGTCAATGCTTAGAAATTCCTGAATTTCACAGGAATGGGAAACCTGCCCTGTTGCCCAACCTAACCAAGATGTGTGAAAGTGTGACCAGAGAGCAGCATTCCCAAGCATTGCCCTCCCACCAGAAATTAACATTCTGTTATTTATTGGGGGCTTTATAAAAGTCCTGCAACATCCCTAAAGGACTGGGGATTTGTCAGAGTGGGAGTGATCTAGAAAGTAATCAAAGAGGATTTTTTATTTCAAATCATCACTGAGGTTACTTACTGATGAAATAACACCAGCTAAGAGTTGGGTTTAAATGTCAGATTTCCTCTTCTTTGCTATCCATTTTAGCCATTCATATATCATTCAATTATTTTTGCCTGCCTCTCCTTTCTTTTTTTTATTTTTTGGTATTGTTTAGAATGTGACTAAATGCTGCACTCTTTCATTTCCGCTTCATTTCATTTCCACAGCTTAATGCTTCTTTCTGAGTAGTCCAGGGAAAGCTATAGGTTTCTTAGTGAATATGCATCAATCATGCCATTTTCCTTTTGTTCAAAAGAAAAATGGGCGGGGTGGGAAGTATAACAACACATTTCAAAGTCCCCTTTTGAAATCATCAGCAGATTAATATTCTGCCAAACCGAAGCAACAGCAACACCATCCTTTTCATGAAAATTATGCAGCTGAGAGCAAAACAATTGCAGCCACTACTGGGAACACAACTCTGGCTGCTCCGTTCTCAGCATCTGGCGCCTTTTCACGACTGACATACTAAATGTATTTTCTCTGGTGAAATGACCCATGCATCTGTAGAAATGTCTCAGCAAGGGCTGGCAAACCATGCATTTAATCAATGCATTGATGTCAGACAGTTAAACTGAGTATGAGTTGAATTAATGTTATGAGTTTGATCAGATTGAAAGAAAAAAATAATAGTTGATAGAAAACTCTTCCCTTCATTTTTTCTATTTTCCCCTTAAGACAATTAACTCCACTAAGATGGTTGGGATATTTGAGACTCACATGCTCTTTAGCAGTGTGACTAAGAAAATGAACACTTATAGCCGATGATGATGATGGGATCCATTCAGTAATGTCCATCTCCTGGTGATTGTATGGAGATTGTCTCTCCTCATCTTCCAACCTTGTACTATTTCTTTGAGTTGTCCTATGCTCTGGCTGGTGTCAGATTTGATGGTGTCCAGCCACCGTGTTCTTTAGTGGTCCAGTTTCCTTTTACCGCTACTCTTCGAAACATAATTGCTTTCTCTGGTGAATTACCCCAATCACATGGCCAAAATAAGTAAGCCACAGTTTTGTGATATTTTCAACTGCTAGGAGCTTGGGCAAGTAATGGGAGCTCACGTCATTGCATGGCACTTGGGTCTTTAACCCGGGCAAGCTCAGTGTTCTTAACTGCTGAGCTATCATACACCTCCCCCCCACACAAATTATATAGATAAAACCAATTTATCAGGCAGGATGGTGATATTGTTGGGGGAGAATAAAATCCCATAGATCATTTTTCAAATGATTTTTATTTTAACAAAACAAAAACAAAAGAACATCTGTAAAAGAAAAAAGTTCACAGAAACAAAAAACAAAACAAAACAAAAGAACACGCAAAAAAGTGCATTGGGGAAAAAAAGGACACAAACACATATACACATATTATCCCTAGTTGGTTATTGATAAATATTACAACAATATTTGTTTCCCACCCATTGCTAAACAAGCCTGAAAAAATTTCTAATTCTGGTATTCAAATTATTAACCCATCATCTATCTATTATATTAATGACCAAATAGTTAACAGACAGAACAACAAACAAGCAAAATAAGACAAAAGTAAAGTGTCAAAACCCTCTGTTAAGAAACTATTATTGTATTCAACTCGTAGAAAGTTTACCATGGCTTCTTATCTATGCCAAATCATCCCAACAGTTAACTCTGATTCATCCTGGATCAACTATCCACGACTGTTTCTTAATTCCATCTCTTATCAATTGCTGTCTGGTCAAATATAATAAAACCATTCTCGAAAGTCTATCTTCCCAAAAAAAGTCCAGCTGAAAACGTTTTTGAGTGAGATTGATAAACCCATTCCCCAATCTTCTTCAATCTTCTTAGGGAAAACCAATCTAGCACTTATCCATTCAATCAGTTTTCTGATGTTGTAAAATAATGGAAGCTCTGAACTTTGGGAAAGCATGCATAATCCCCTCAGTCAGTTCTAAGTCTGTAACATCCATATCTTTTTTCAGTCTCCTTCACCAAATCTACCATTTTCAGATCAAATACCTTTTGTGAATCTGATTTAAATCCAGTTACTTGCATTTGGATGTGTGTGTGTTTTTCAACCGCAGAAAATACGACTTCCGCAACAGAGTGATCAATGCCTGGAATGCACTACCTGACTTTCTGGTTTCTTCGCCAAACCCCCAAAACTTTAACCTTAGACTGTCTACTGTCGACCTCACCCCATTCCTAAGAGGTCTGTAAGGGGCGTGCATAAGCGCACCATTGTGCCTACCGTCCCTGTGTTACTGTCTTACTGTCCTATTGTCCTCATTTATATGTACTTACTTTGCTTATGTTTATGTTTATACCTATACCTGCTATCTTGTACATGTTTGACAAACAAACAAACAAACAAACAAATAAATAAAAGTTATTATTTTGTCAAAGTGTTTTAAAAAGTTTTCAACTTGGGTTTTCATATTACCAAATAGCCTTTATTTTGCTGCCCGCCACTTTTCCTTGTCTATAATCAAATAAATTGTTGCTCTGGTGTAACTTAGCAACAAAGAGATAAAACTCCTCAGAGGCTGGAATATTCCTGAGAGTAAAAAGATAAGTAGAGAGGCAGGGAGAATGTTTGGATAGTTCAGTCCAAGATAAAAAAGATTTTAAAAAATAATCTCCAAACTTTTTGCAACTTAATAAAATGCAAAATCCCTGTAGTGAAAGTCCAATGTAGATATAAATCAATACCAAACTCTTTCACTACTTCAAGACATGCTGTGTTTTCCTTATAGAAGTCAAAAGTTATTCAAAAGAATCAAAAAGATCAAAAGAAAAGAACAATAAAACAGATAAAAGTCCAGCAAGGGTTAAAATAAATCAGAGTTCAACCAGCCGGTCAACTTTTAGACATAAAAAGCAAAACAAAACAGAAACTTCAGAAAGTGTAATTAAAACCCAGGCATGCTTAAGAAAATGATCTGCCAAGAGGAAATGGATGGGTGATGTGATTTTCTGCCAGTCCAACTGTAATCTTCAAGATTATACATCCTGGGTGGGTCTATAGTTGTCTGAAAACCATCTTGGGTAATTTTAAAGTGCTCCCATTCAAATCTAGGAAGCATTGCAGTCAAAGAACAGCTTTGGCAGCAAAATCAGCAGAAAAACAGCAGGAGAGAAAAATCTCCCTACTGTTCAGCAGTCATTTTGGGGAGGTGATTTTCAACACTTTCCTATATGAATTCCACTAGCCTATATATGGCAGTGAGGGAGTCACTGCATATCCTTCATGGTGCTGACAATGATTGTCTAATCATCCAATAAAATATAAATGTATCTGTTTAGCTCCAAATATATGTGCCATGCTTTAATTACCAGAAAGCTCACAAAAAATGGATGGAAAGGGAATAATTATGATTTGAATGATGAATTAGAAATCAGAATTTTAAACATTGTAGGCCCGTGATGGCGAACCTATGGCACGGGTGCCACAAGTGGCACGTGGAGCCATATCGGTGGGCACGTGAGCTCAGGTCCGGCGTGCATGTGTGCACCAGCCGGCTGATTTTCGGGCCTTCTGGGCCCACTGGGAGTCAGGAAACAGGCTGTTTCCAGCCTCCAGAGGGGGTGGGGAAGGCCATTTTCGCCCTCCCCAGGCTCCTAGAAAGGCTCTGGAGCCTGGGGAGAAAGAAAAATGGGCGTGCCATTGCATGCTGGGAGCAGGAGGGTCATGCGTGCATGTGCAGGGTTGCATGGAATTATGAGTGTGGGCACGCACACACGTGATCCCCCGCATTCCCCCCCCTTTTGGCACGCGAACCAAAAAAGGTTCGCCATCACTGTTGTAGGCTAATGAACAGCACTATTAATGCTAATACCCTATGGTCAAATGCTGCAGTTAGATTCCAATTCTAATACTTCCTCAGGAAATGACCAAAAACACATGAAGTTAAGTCATCATAGAAACTAAATTCTGATGTATCTTGAGAGAAGCAGTTTGAGAAAGCTGTCCAAAGCATTGGCCAATGATAGAATGCAAATGAGCCACTAAAGTCAATGCATGATGACCATGATTACCGTATTTTTTGAAGTATAAGATGCACTTCCCCTGCCCCAAAAAAGTGGGTGGAAATGTCTATGTGTCTAATACAGCGAATGTTGCCAAAGCCCCGCCCACCCTTCGGCCCCCACCCTTTGGCCTCTGCCTCTCAACAATTTGCACCAAATAGCAAACAGCATGGTCAGCTTTAGCACAGCCTGATTTAGCACGAGCAGATGACTGGCGGTTGGATCTGCCTCTGCGCGCCCCATTTTCACCCTCCCCTCATCCCATTTTCGGCCTCCACGTGTCTCATTTTAGGCCTCCACGCATCTCATTTTCAGCCCATTCCAGGCGGCGGGAATAGGGGTGGCGGCAGGGAACAGGCCAAAAATGGGATGCGGGGAGGGTGAAAATGGGGTGCGCAGAGGCAGCGATAGGTGGCAGTGGCAATGAGTGCTGGTGATCCCCAGAGCCTGGAACAGCTCATAGGAGATATTCCGGAAGACAGATCCAACCGCCAATCAGCTGCTCATGCTAAATCAGGCTGTGCTGAAGTTTACCATGCTGTTTGTTGTTTGCTGCAAAGAGGCAAATTGCTGGGAGGCAGAGGCATATTTTTTTTCTTGTTTTCCTCCCCAAAAGCTAGGTGCGTCTTATACTTCGGAGCGTTTTATAGTCTGAAAAATACAGTACTTAGATTATTAGCAGAAATTTGCCAAAAGCAAAATGTATCCAAATAAGAACAAGATCTGTTTTTAAATGTAACAGTTATAGATGGTGTCCTGAGACAGAAATAATGGCCCATGTCATATAGCTTGCAAGTTGAATTAAAAACAACCGCAAGGAATTCTCTTCCATGAATTATTCCTACCAGAAAAGTGAAATGCCTGGGTTTTTTTTCACACATGCAAGGTGTTGTTTTATGTTTTGTCAGGAATCACACAATGCACTATAAAAATTGTCTATAGATTGGAACGAGTGGATTGCATCATATTAAAGCAAAACATGTTATCAATCAGCCAGTGTTTGGCTGCTGTGACAAAGGCACAATAATAAACATCCCAAAATCCATATTGTTAATACCTTTATTAGCCCTATGTCATTTGTCTGTGCAGCCTTTGAACTAGCTTAATAAAGATGCTGTCTAATACGCACGAAAATAATGGAAAACAGCACATACCTCGACAAAGGACTGGGATTTTATTCATAGTGACTGATGGGAAGAGAGATTAATTTTTCACATTGAGGCAAGCAGGAGTGAGTTTTCTAATTATTACTTTCAGTTCTCCCATTGTGATTTTTTTCTGTGAATAGAGAAATAATTAACAATAATAGTGGCCTCAAGCACAGCACTGCTTATAAATGTACTCATTTTGTACTCCTGGCTTTTGAGATAAGCAATCATTTCTTTTTTGTACCCTGACAAAGCTTTCATCCTGCCTCCTTTTCTACCTATAGGACAACAGCTTTTTAACCGTGATAATCTAGAAGTCATCTCTGCATTAATTTAATGGGCTTGCAGATGTTATCACACAGAGGTCCACAATGGGGCTGGCAGATGTTTAAAGAAAATAAAATCAAATGAGCCCATGGAGAATTCAGCATCTGTTCTCTTCTCCCAATCTTATCTACCAAAAAAGAGGAAAAAGGCCAGTTCGTTCCTTTGATACAGCAAAAGCAATATTTTTGGTACAATCTCTTAAAACAGAGGAACACAGCTTCCATTGGCTTAAAGACTGCCTGAGACTTAGTATGGCGTGTCTTATTTTCTTAACAATACCCCAAGTCCGAAACAACCATTGCACCTCAAAAATACCCAGATATTCCAAAGTTTGGGACATAATGTAACATATTAATACCTTCAGCATTAAAAAGTTCCCCATAAATACACGTATCCATATTAAGCTATTAATCCTTAGTGTTAGTACCTCTGTGGGCAAAGTTGTTATAAAGTTGTTATATGGAAGTTACTGTACTAAATTATTCTAAGTCTCTTAATTCGCTCATAATGAATTGTCATTTTGACCCAAGTGTAGTAATCATGGACACATAGACATGATTCTTGAGCAAAGCTTCCCGAGTTAAGAAGAAGCCTCTGTTCTCGGTCAGCTGTGTTTATTCTTATAGTAATCTTCTTGTGCACACAATTACAATGATTGGTTTACCCCAGTGGTGGGTTCCTACCGGTGCGGTCCACTCTATAGCACCAGTAGCGGCCCGCTGGTGACATCACAGTACCGGTGCGGTTGGTTGCGGGGCCTGGGTGTCGCCATTTTTTTAAAAAAAGTAATTTTTTAAAAAAAAATTTCTTCTGAGCATGCCCAGAAGCTGAGCTTCCGGCACTGTGCATGCACTGCCTTCCTACCCCACAGTGAGTCTAAGCAGGGGAGGTTGGCTGAGGGAGCGCGTGAGACGCTGAAAGAACGGACGGCAGGACCTCAGTTCCCCTCTCTTCAGCAGTGTGAGAAGCCACAAACATGCAGTGATGATCCTAGGCATTTTTGCACATTCGAGGCTTCTCGAGCTGCTGAGGGGAGCGGGAACTGGCGGCAGGAGCCAAAGATCATCGAATGGGGAGAAGCATTCAGGCCGGACGAAGCCTCCTAGAAGAACCGCTGCTGCGGTCTTGCTGCTCCCGCTGCGTAGGGCTGCATTGCCCACAGAGTGGTAGTAAAAAAATTAGGAACCCACCCCTGGTTTACCCCAAAGATAGTTAACTAGTAATAATGCGATAATTGGTTAAGATACAGACAGATCATGTCAAGCATATAGATGAGCGCGTGTTTATATTGTGCTAGTTTAACCTTTACTCTTAAATGGAACAATAGAAAGAGCTGAGTAAGTAACCTTTACCCTAAATAGAACAATAGAAAGAGCTGAGTGTTTAGTTAAGATAGTCAAGATCGGTATCGCTGACAATAATTGACAATAACCTACACCCAAGACCAAATAGAATAGTTGTATTGGCTTCCGGGTCCAATTCAAGGTGTTGGTTATCATTTAAAGCCAGAGGTGGTATTCACTTACTTTCCCTACCAGTTCGTAAATGTGAGTGCGTGCACTTTGGTTGCGCATGTGCCTTCTGTGCATGTGCATGGCCTTCCACGCATCCGCTTTGCTTGCACGCATGCACACGGCTTCAAAACATGCCTAAATAGGACAGCATAGCGCCTGGGCGGGTGGGCAGGACCACCTGCAGGTCGTCACTACCGGTTCGCCTGAACCGGTCTGAACTGGCTGAATACCACCTCTATTTAAAGCCCTTCATGGCATGGGTCCAAGCTATCTGAGAATCTGGCTGAGTTGGAATTAGCCAACTAAACCCATGCTAGCAGAAGGGGCGTGCTGCGGGAATTTCAACTGGCAGCTCAAAGAGCTTTTTCTGCCATGCCTTCCATCTTCTGAAACATCTTGTTCCCCTTTTGGCCTTCTGAAAGACCCTGAAGATATGGCTAGGCCAACTAGACTAGGGCTCTAATGAGGTGTGGCACATTGGAGGTGGCTGATGGAGTAGAGAACACCAACTTCCTCCCTGTGTTCACTTTGCTCCCTCCCTCTCCCTCCCGCTTAGTTTTATTTTAATTAATTTTTTACATTTAAGAATTTTTTTTATTGTTTTAAGAAGAGCTGTGGTGGCGCAGTGGTTAGAATGCAGTACTGCAGGCTAACTCACTGCTCACTCCAGGGGTTCGATCCTGACCGGCTCAAGGTTGACTCAGCCTTCCATCCTTCCGAGGTCAGTAAAATGAGGACCCAGATTGTTGGAGGTAATATGCTGATGTTGTAAACTGCTTAGAGAGGGTTGTAAAGCACTATAAAGTTGTATATAACTCTAAGTGTTATTGATATTGCTAATGTTTTATACAGCATTTTATTCAATGTCTGTGAGTCGCCTAGAATCACCTTTGGCAAAATGGGTGGCATACAAGTTTGATAAATAAATTCTACAAAGTTAGATATGATCATTCTGACGGCCCAGTCATGCTGAACCCTCAAATTACATCAGCTCTACATCAATTCCATGGATCATGAATAATACATAGACAGATGTTTTCTAGACGAAATCCTAAAATTTGATCTGATTTCTGAATGTACAGTATTGTCTGAGAAGAAGTAGCAGACGTGTAATATAGACCAGTGTTTCTTAAACTTAGTAACTTTAAAAGTGTCATGGTGATTGAGATCCCAAGTCGGAGGAGTTTGTCAATGAACAGTCAGCTGCAAAATTGCAAACAGACAATGAACAGTCCGTTTCAGAGTCTTTGAACAAACTGCTGTCTGAACAGGCAAAAGAGGTGTTGCAAGACATTGAATTGTCATCACCTCCTAATGCAAAAAAAAGGAAGGGATGTGGTGGCTCAGTGGATAAGATATTGAGCTTGTCGGTCAGAAAGGTGGCAGTTCAGCGGTTCAAATCCCTACTGCTGCATAACTGAGTGAGCTCCCGTTTCTTGTTCCAGCTTCTGCCAACTTAGCAGTTCGAAAGCACGTAAAAAATGCAAGTAGAAAAATAGGAACCACTTTGGTGGGAAGGTAACAGTGTTCTGTGCGCCTTTGGCGTTTAGTCATGCTGGCCACATGACCACAGAGACATCTTTGGACAGTGCTGACTCTTCGGCTTAGAAACGGAGATGAGCACCGCCCCCTAGAGCTGGAAATGACTAGCACATATGTGCGGGAGAACCTTTACCTTTATCTAATGCAAAAGTTTGTTGGGTTGCAAAAAGAGCAGAGCAAAGACGCCCCAGAAGCAACCCGTGTTTCTCCTTTAGCAGGATGAGAATCCTTCCTTGAGGGCAATCTCTTGTAATACCAGATTTTTTTATCAGTACGAGATTCAACCATTACATTCTTTTTTAATTTGTTTCCAAAAGACTGATTGATATACAAAATCCATGTAACGTGCCAAAAACAGAAACAAAATTAGGTGACCATTCACATGTATGCAGGATTCTATAAATAAAAGTTAGAATTGATCAAGATGGTTTTTTAGGCTCTTTTCCAACTTTGTGATTGGTTTCAGACTTCTCCCACTCAGAAAAATATTCACTATCCTCTTAACTTCATATGAATTTTGCAATAGCCCTGTGATTTGCCACTGATAAGTTTAATGAAGGACCCGATGAAGGAAAGAAAACCAAGACTGCATCCATTTCCATTCTTCTCTCCATTATATTAATTCACATTTAACTATGGCTGACTGAACAAACCTAACACAATAAGCCAAAAAAAACAAATAAACTGCATTATGATTTGGCACATTGAATGATCCAAGCCAATGGTTCTTAATTCTTATTTTAAATTACTTAACAAACTTGTCAAAGCTTTGACAAGAGCTTTAATTAGGATATCTTAACAGAACCTAAATTGGTTCAAGAAAATATAGAGGATGAATGCCTCTAAATGAGCTAGGAATTAGAAATCAGACCTGTATGTGAATCAGGCTGTCCAGCTTTTGAAAGGATATAAAAAGACACAAATGAGATGAATCACTGTTTATTAGAATTCAACAGAATTGATAATTTATTTGATTTATTTTTATTTTATTTAGACGCTCTTATAGGCCGCCCAATCCCGTGGGACTCAGGGCGGCGTACAACATGAGTAAGAAGCGTACATTTAAAAACAATAATCATAATTAAAATATAGTTAAAAAGAAAAACATTATAAACACAACATTCAGGGGGAATCTGATTATCCTATTCACCCCATCTGCCGGAAGAGCCATGTTTTTAAGGCTTTACGGAAGGCCAGAAGGGTGGGGATAGTCCGGATCTCTGGTGGAAGTTGGTTCCAGAGGGACGGGGCTCCCACAGAGAAGGCCCTCCCCCGTGGCCCCGCCAGTCGGCATTGTTTGGCCGACGGGACCCGGAGGAGGCCCTCTCTGTGGGACCTAACCGGTCTTAGGGAGGTATGTGGTAGGATGCGGTCCCGCAGGTAACCTGGCCCTGAGCCATGTAGGGCTTTAAAGTTAACGACCAACACCTTAAATTGCAACCGGAGACTAATTGGTAGCCAATGCAGCTGGCGAAGGAGAGGTGTTACGTGGGTGTATCTTGGTACACCCACTACAGCTCGCGCAGCTGCATTCTGTACCAACTGGAGTCTCCGGATGCTCTTCGAGGGTAGCCCCATGTAGAGCGTGTTACAGTAGTCTAGCCGTGAGGTGACAAGGGCATGAGTGACTGTGAGCAAGGCCTCCCTCTCCAAGTAAGGTCGCAATTGGTGCACAAGACGGATCTGTGCAAAGGTCCCCCTAGCCACAGCTGAAAGATGTTGATCCAATTTTAGCTGTGGGTCTAGGAGGACACCCAAATTGCGAACCTGTTCTGAGGGAGCCAATTTTTCTCCCCCAAGAACCAAGGAGGGACAGTCGACATAGTCCTTGGGAGGCAATATCCAGAGCCACTCAGTCTTGTCTGGGTTGAGCCTGAGTCTGTTCACTCCCATCCAGACCCTCACATCGTCCAGGCAGCGGCACATTACATCAACTGCTTCACTGAATTGACACGGGGTGGAGATGTACAACTGGGTATCATCAGCATATTGCTGATACCTCACCCCATGTCGTCGGATGATCTCACCCAGCGGTTTCATGTAAATGTTAAACAGGATGGGCGAGAGGACCGAGCCCTGTGGCACCCCGCAAACCAGGGGCCTAGGGGCCGACCTCTGTCCTCCTGTCAACACCGACTGCGTCCTGTCAGAGAGGTAGGAGGAGAACCACCGTAAAACAGTGCCTCCCACTCCCACCTCCCCAAGACGACGCAGAAGGATACCATGGTCAATGGTATCGAAAGCCGCTGAGAGGTCAAGTAACACCAGGATGGAGGAATAACCCCCATCCCGGGCTCGCCAGAGATCATCCATCAGCGCGACCAAAGCAGTCTCCGTACTGTAGCCGCGCCTGAAACCCGATTGAAAGGGATCCAGATAATCAGTATCCTCCAAAAGCCGCAGGAGTTGGAGTGACACCACCTTCTCAACAACTTTACCCAAAAAGGGTAAGTTGGAGACTGGACGGAAGTTTTTTAAATCCGCTGGGTCCAGGGAAGGCTTCTTGAGGAGGGGCCTCACCACCGCAGCTTTTAAAGGCTGTGGGATGGATCCCTCTCTCAAAGAAGCGATCACAACCGCCTGGAGCCAGCCGCGTGACACCTCCCTGCTGGCTGAGACCAGCCAGGAGGGGCACGGGTCCAATAAACAGGTGGAGGCGCTCATCGCTCCTATGGCCTTGTCCACATCCTCAGGAGTGACAGGCTCAAACTCGTCCCATATAACAGGACTAAGACTCGCCCCTGTCATCTCGGCTTGCTCTGTCCAAATGGAGTCCAGGTCTGTCCGAATCTGAACGACTTTATCCGCCAGAAACTGAGAAAATTCCTCAGCTCTGCCCTGCAAGGGATCTTCAACTCCCCCCTTGGCTAGGAGGGAGTGAGTCACCCTAAACAGGGCGGCTGGGCGGGAGTCGGCGGACGCAATAAGAGCGGAAAAATGCAAGCATTTTGCCGCCCTTATCGCCACTAAGTAAGACTTAATGCAAGTTCTTAAAAGTGTCCGGTCAGACTCAGCTTTACTGGCTCTCCATCGTCGCTCTAGGCGTCTCTTAAGGCGCTTCATCTCCCGGAGCTCCTCAGTAAACCAAGGAGCCCTCCGGGATCTGCTGCCACGGAGAGGCCGCAAAGGCGCAATCCGATCTAAAGCCCCCGTTGCCGCCCGATTCCAGGCAGCCACTAGAGCCTCAGATGAATCGTGTACCAGGGAGTCAGGTATTTCCCCAAGTTCCCTCTGAAATCCTTCAGATTCCATTAGGCGCCTGGGGCGGAACCACTTAGTCGGCCCCGCCTCCTTGCGGTGGAGGAGTGGTGCCATGAAATCCAACCTCAGAAGGAAATGATCTGACCACGACAAGGGTACTGTGACTAAACCCCTCAGCCTCAGATCATCTCTCCACTGCCCCGAAAGAAACACAAGGTCAAGCGTGTGACCTCCCTCATGAGTCGGACCCTGAACTACTTGGGTCAGGTCCATGGTTGTCATGGAAGCCATGAACTCCTGGACTGCCTCCGAGGTTTCACCGGGCGATGGCAAATTAAAGTCCCCCAGCACCATCAACCTGGGGAACTCAATCGCCAGCCCTGCTACCGCCTCGAGCAGAACAGGCAGGGCCTTTGCAACATAGCTAGGAGGCAGGTACGCTAGCAGAAGGCCCACCTGGACCCCTAAGTCCAACTTCAGAAGGAGCGTCTCACACCCAACAATCTCCGGGGCAGGGCTCCTTCGAGGATTAAGGTTCTGGCGAGCTATAATCGCCACTCCTCCACCCCTTCCCTGGGGTCGCGGCTGATGCTGAACTGAGAACCCGTCCGGGCACATCTCGGAGAGGGGAACCCCCCCCTCCTGGCCTAGCCAGGTCTCAGTAATACATGCCAGGTCCGCCTCCTCTTCCAGGATTAAATCCCGTACAAGGGGGGCTTTGTTGGTAATTGACCTGGCGTTCAACAGCAGCAGCTTGAGCCCAGGGCCCTGACATCCCTGGTTACCAGGCCCTCGGGTTGAGCAAGATGGAACCAAACCAGAGGGGCCAGAACAAGAAATCGCTTGGAGACAGCGAGTTCTCGTTCCCCGAGAGCGGCCTACCCCTCTGCTCCCGCCATACCTACCTCTCCCTGTTATGACCGTAATCTTCCCGTCCCCCATCCCATCAGAGATCCACTCCCCTCCCCTCCCAAATAATTGTTTCAGAAGTACATCCGTTGGATCTTAATGCATGCATACATCAACATCATCATCACAAAGTTACTCATTCCAAGGCAACCAGAATTTTGTGTCTGCTTTCCTCATAGAAATGAATTTAGAACTCACTAACATAATGACAGCCAGTTTGGAGTAGTGGTTAAAATTTTGCTTAAATCCTAATTTTTAAATACATTGAACTACGCATTTCATGCAAATATAGCTTCGTACTAACACTCAGAATCACTCCTGTTCCCCTCAATTTCAATCAAAGCAGTTAGAATAGGAAATTGATATTTCTTTTCCAAAAGGGAGGGTCCGTTATGACAGAAGGTCTTTCAATGCCCCCAAAACAGAAACTGGATCCTATCTAGAACATGTGGAAATCTTCATGCCTTTGTTTTGAAGAACAATCTTCAAACTGCATGCTACAGGTAGTGCAAAGAATATGGAAATCAAATAGATGATTTCAGTGGAACAGCTTGCCTCCAGAAGTTGTGAATGCTCCAACACTAGACATTTTTAAGAAGATGTTGGATAACCATCTGTCTGAAGTAGTGTAGGGTTTCCTGCGTAAGCAGGGGGTTGGACTAGAAGACCTCCAAGATCCCTTCCAACTCTGTTGTTGTTGTTGTTGTTGTTGTTGTTGTTATTATTATTATTATACAATTGTATCACAGCGGCCAGTTGTTTCGCCGGATTTGGCATTGATTACTAGTCGAGCCCCACCCAGGGGCCTAGGAAGTCGTAATGTATTATAATATAATGTATTATAATGTATTATAATTATTATTATTATTATTATTATTATTATTATTATTATTATTATTATTATTATTATTATTATTATTATTATTATTATTATTATTATTATTATTATTATTATAGATTCCAATTTTTTATGTTTGTATAGGGCAGCAGTTCTCAGCCTGGGGGTCGCAACCCCTTTGGGGGTTGAACGACCCTTTCACAGGGGTCGGGAGACTTCGCCCAGCCATCACCATTTAGGTTCTTTTACCCTCTGCGCATGCGCAGAACGCTTTGCGCATGGGTAGAGGGTAAAAAAACCCAAATGGTGGTGGTGGGGCGTGGGTCGCAGCGGTGGGGTGGGTCGTGGGGGCGGGGGCGGGGCGTGGATCGCGGCATTAGGAAGGTTGAGAACCACTGGTATAGGTGGTCCTTTCAACTGAACTGAGCAAGAGAACTATCAGAGGGCAAAAGTCATTTCAAGAATGTAGATACCAAAGTATTGTAGGATCAGCAGCCCAGCAAGTTGTTTTTTAATCCTTATCATATTGAGTTGGAATAATTAAGATGTGCCTCATGTCAGTTTCACTGAGGATCGCTCTGCCTGGTAATGTCCATCATCATTGCTCAAAATCAAAATGGAACTTGCTACATTTCATCATCTGAATCCAGGACAACGGATGAGCAATACACAAAGGAGGTGCTAATTTATACACCTGTCTTGAGGAAACTGAGGCCCATTGATTTAAATAATTAACACTGCTTGCCTTAGGGCTTTGTAGTTATCTGAATAATAAATGAATCAGTTTCAAATATTGTCCTTGAGTTGTTGAAAAGAATTGTAGAAATGCATTGTATTTCTAGATTTAATTTGACCAGCAATAGCTGTACAATTCAGTGGGAAGTAAACATATTTACTCCTTCTTAGATAAAGAAGTATGATGCTTTAACATGATCTTGCTACAGATAGTTCAGTAGAAACAGATGATTTCCAGTTCCAAATTAATTGTTCCCATAAATATCATGCAGCTTTCATTTTATCACAGTGAGAGAGACAGCCCAATTAGAATCAGAGCAATAAATGTGTCTCTGGGTAAGAGTAAAGAATCTTGCGACAAAATCATTTCTCATAGGCAATCTGAATATATGCCTATATTCTATTATAATTAGTTATTTAAATATAATGAACAATAAGTCAAATAATAGGTGTAACCTCAGAGAAATGAACGCTCTCATGATATTCATTGTGACAAGCAATGAAAGTCAACATGAATACCAATGGAAAATTCATTTAGCCTTAACAAATAATGAAGCATTTTGCAGTGCAATGTACACACACACCAGTGGTGGGTTCCTACCGGTGCGGTCCACTCTATAGCACTGGTAGAGGCCTGCTGGTGACATCATGGTACCGGTGCGGTCGGTTGCCGGTGCCTGGGCGCCACCATTTTTTTTTTAAAAAAATTTCTTTTTCTTTTTAAACTTTCTTCTGCGCATGCCCAGAAGCCGAGCTTCCGGCACTGCGCATGCGCTGCCTTCCTACCCCACAGTGAGTCCAAGCAGGGGAGGATGGCTGAGGGAGCGTGTGAGATGCTGAAAGAACAGGCGGCAGGAGCCTAGGATCATCGAATGGGGAGAAGCATTCAGGCCGGATGGAGCCTCCTAGAAGAACCGCTGCCGCGGTCTTGCTGCTCCCACTACGGGGGGCTGCGTTGCCGGTGGGCAATGCCCACCCACTTCTCCAGCCGCTGCCAAGCTCCTGAGGCCCACGCCCACCCGGTCACATGGCAGGCAAGCCACACCCACAAAATAAGCCATGCCCACAGAGTGGTAGTAAAAAAATTTAGGAACCCGCCCCTGAAACACACACACACACACACACACACACACACACACACACACACACACACACACCCCTCAGGATATAAACATATATTTCCAAAAATAAAACCACCTCTCAGGAAAGGATACTAAGGGAATATTCTTAACTGCTACCCTACTTCCAAAGATTTATACAAGAATCGGACAATCCTAACCCTTTGGGTCATCATTTCAGAGATATTTCCTTACCTAAACAGAATGACCATGGGAAGCCAGAAAAATATTGGGAACAGAAAGAACTTCTGTTTTCCTGCTGGCTTCCCCATTGATTTGTTGAAAGCTAGCAAGGAACATTGGAAATGATGCTTGCTTGTTTGCTTGCTTGCTTGCTCCTCCTCCAGCATTCTGTAAGTTATCCCATTTGAGTTAACTTGATTAAATAATTGTTGCCCTAAATCTTTCAATTTCACACAATTGAAAGTTACACAAACAGACACAACACTTTTAATAGTATAGAGATAATGTCTATTTTTCAGTCCTAAGGAAGGGGCATTTTAAGGTTATTCAGGATATCCTTCTTATTACTTCTTTATTTATTTATTTCTTTATTTTACTTATTATTGGTTCTCCTATGCCGCCCTACTCCCGAGGGACTCAGGGCGGCGTACAGCAAATTATACAAGAACACTAATAATAAACAACAGTTAAAAACAACAATTAAAAATTACAAAAAGATTAAAAATGTTCACCATCAGCCATACCAGGCGAGAGCTCAGGTGGAACTAGGCTCACCCCCTGCCTGCAGGAAGAGCCATGTCTTGACGGCTTTTCGGAAGGCCAGCAGGGTGGGGATGGTTCGGGTCTCTGGGGGAAGTTGGTTCCAGAGCACGGGGCCCCCCACAGAGAAGGCCCTCCCCCTTAATATTCCAGGGCTCATCACTGGTACTGAAAAACAAATCCCCAGGACACTAGAGTCTCTCTCTAAACTTCTCTTATTTATTTATTTATTTATTTATTTTATTTGGCAGTTTTTCTATGCCGCCCTACTCCCTCAGGACTCAGGGCCGCGTACAACATTTTATCTTTGTTTGGACATTCATGTAGATAGCACTGACAACTCTTCAAGTGATGACATGTTGGTATTTCTGGTGAAAACAAAGTTATACTCATTGTTAAGGTTGGCAGAGTATTAAAAAAAAGGTGGTTTGCAAAGTTTTAGCATGTCTCATGCTAAATGTCTCGTGTTAGCATGAGACAGGAGTGTTAGCAGGGTGTCAAAAAGAGTCAACATGATAACTGCCACAATATGATTGAAACTCTGCCCATTGTTAATGTGTGCCATTACGTTACATTACGAGTCAGTCTGGTATAGTGGTTAAAGTACTTTTTTTTAACAGATTAACAGATTAACAGAGTTGGAAGGGACCTTGCAGGTCATCTAGTCCAACCCCCTGCCCAAGCAGGAGACCCAAATCTGCCTCTACCTAGGATCGAACTCTGTATCAGGACAGACACCGGAAGACTGAGACACAAAGCCAGCTGGTTGACCTTGAGGTAATCACGGTCCCTCAGTCCTAGGAAGCACTTGCCAAGAAAATTGCAGAAACTAGTTCAGTCACCAGGACTCAAAAACTAATTCAAAGGCACGCATGCATGTGCGAACGCGCGCGCGCACACACACACACACACACATTTTTGTATGTATCATGTGTAAAAACACTAGGTTTTAATGTAGTAAAGCTCACCATTGTGGCAGCCATCTTGGCATTTCGCATTATGCCCTGCAGGCACCTCTAATGTGAATGACTCTCCTCAAAGCATTGAAAAGAAACTGTGTCTTCTGGAAGCTTCTTGTGATGTGGCTCCTTCAAAGATTGCATCTTAGCTGACTGAGCGTTTGCATGTAGACACAACCATTCCACTAGCAGTTTCAATAAAAATGATGGGTACAGAACCCACAGGGCTTTGCAAAACAATTGAAAGTGTTAGTACAAGTAAAGCATCTTTCCTCAAAAGATAAAGCAGCCACACAACTCTTCCAAAGAAAAAAAACAAGTGCTTCTAAAGTCCTAATACTGTTTGCCAGATATCTTTTTTCAAATCCTTTGGACTTTTTCATTTGTTATATGCTTTACATAGTCACCTTTTGTCAATAGTTTTTGTGATAGATTGACTGATGCAGAGCTTAACTGAATAAAATATTTTTTCATATCATTTAAAGTTGACACAGACCCATACTCATATTGTGTGCATTTCTAGGTTAGCCTTGTACACAGATTCCTTTGTTTGAAAAATGCTTTAAATTGAAAGAAGCACTTCAAGATCGTAAAAAAATTCAAAACAAGATAAGAACAACTATTGAGCTTTCTAGAGCTGACCCCAATTTTTTGAACTACCATTCAGCAACACAGCCCTTGAATTTGAAAGGAAAAAGATGCCCTGAAACACACTTTTAATTATTTAACCTAATCATATCTTTTCCCAGATATGTAAAGAGTTGAAGCCAATCATGTTCAAAGCTCTTCTTTGTCCATAGCCTGAGCCTATAATCTAAGTGGGCCTCTCACCACCTGCTCATATTAGGATACCCCACTCCTTGTTTAACTTTGACTGCTATTATAAACTGAAGCAAACACCAGAAAAGGATCCTAATTTATTTCTCTTTCTTTTGTACATACAAATAGAGCTTTTTTTCTCCAAAGTAAATAGCAATAGCTATTAATACCGCTTATATACCGCTTCATAGTGCTTTACAGCACTCTCTAAGCGGTTTACAGAGTTCAGCATATTACCTCCAACAATCTGGGTCCTCATTTTACCCACCTCGGAAGGATGGAAGGCTGAGTCAACCTTGAGCCGGTGAGATTTGAACAGCTGAACTGCTGAACTGCAGTGCTGCACTTTAACCACTGCGCCACCTCGGCTCTAAACCCTGTAATACAAATATGAGCAAAGAAAATTGGTCTAGTTTGCTTTGAGATACAATTTTATTTAAAGAGTAATTGGAGTTTAAATTAAGAAAAAAAACATACATATAAATAAAAGCCATCATTCGGTATAAATCAAGCAATTAAAATCTATAAAGTTTTTATTTTAATTGCCTGCTTTATACCAAATGGTGGCTTTTATTTACTTATAGGTTTCTTTTCCTTCTGTTATTATTTATTAATGTATTGTACTGAAATTCTTTTCTTTGTACTTTTTTTTTAAAAAAAATATCCTGATTATCCTAAGAGGTCAGTAAGGGGCGTGCATAAGCGCACCAGCGTGCCTACCGTCCCTGTCCTAATGTTCCCTCTTATCAGTACCCATCTTATGTATATAAACAATGTTATATACATTTTTAATTGTTGTTTTTTTAACGTTTTTAATGTTTTTAATAATTATTGTTTTTAATGTTTTTTTCTATATTTATTGTTTGCATAAATAGATTTCTTTTTTTTTCAGTGATAATCTTTATTTTTTATTTTTTTAAAAAAAAATTTATTTTTCTTCATTAAACATCTGAATATTTTGATACAGATCTACACCCGTTTTTACAACATAGTTATATCTCAATTATGCACATTAAATCATAAATTTACAGTCTCTTCTGTCTTTGTTTTCTTCTCACGTTGTCAGACAGTCTTTCCTCTTTTTTTTAGTCCAGTAGTCCATGTTTTGTAGTATTCTGAGTTGCATTGTCCTTTGAGTTGAATAGTCAGCATGTCCATTTCAGCACATCTATATATTTTGTCCATTAGTATATTTTCTGGTGGGATTTGATTGTCTTTCCAATATTGTGCATATGTTATTCTTGCCGCAGTTGTAATATGTAGTATTAAATATTGTATATTTTTTGGATGTTGTTTTTCCATTATTCCCAGAAGGAAAAATTCTGGGGTGAATTCCATTGTTCTCTCAGTAATTTCTTGTAACCAGGCATGCACTTTTTTCCAGTAGCCCTTTGCTTCGGGACACAACCACCACGCATGAAAGAAGGTACCTACGTCTTTTTTACATTTCCAGCAAGCCGAATTCATTTTTGGGTATATTTTGGCCAATCTTGATGGAGCTAAATGCCATCTATAAAACATTTTATAATAATTCTCTTTGTATGCTGTTGACTTAGTTATTTTGCAGTTTATATTCCATGTTTTCTCCCAGTCAGCTAAGTGTATGTTGTGGCCTACGTTTTTTGCCCATGCTATCATGGGTTCCTTGACAATTTCCTCCATTTTATCGAATTCCAGCAGATATTTATATAGTTTTGATATTATTTTTTCGTCCGGGCCAATCAAAATTTTATCCAGTTTTTGCATTTCCATTTCTATACCCATACCCTCAGTATCTTTTTTGTGTCGAGTTTTTAATTGTAAGTAAGTCAACCAATCAATATTTATATTTTGTTCCGCCAATTGTTCTCTACTTTTTAATTTCCCTGTCGGATCTAATATGTCGCTATATTTTGCTGCTTTGGTTATATCAATTAGGTTCGGGTAGGTCATGGCTTCTATAATTGAAAGCCATTTGGGGATTTTCATGTAGTTCTTCTTTTTGATTTCATACCATGTTTTTAACAAAGATTTTCTAATTAGGTGTTGGTTGAAGTTAAGTTGTGGCTTAGTTTTCTTATTGTTGTGAGCCGCCCAGAGTCTCTGTGAAGTGGGTGGCATACAAGTGCGAATAATAAATAAATAAATAAATAAATAAATAAATAAATAAATAAATAAATAAATAAATAAATAAATAAATAAATAAATAAATAAATAAATAAATAAATATCTATGTATATTACCAATACGTACTTGACAAAATAAATAAACAGCCCAGAAAATTGTCGTTATTGGAATCATTAAAATGATAATGGATGGATAAATTGTTCTACTCTAGTTTTCAAGCAGAGTAATAAATAAAATAAGCAAATATAGTATTCCAGACCAGAGGTCACCTTTTTTTAAAAGTAAAATTTACTTTCTAAATTTTATTTTCTTTCTTTACTAAAGATGCAGCATGATTGCCTTAGTGCATGAGAACCACAAACAAAAAATTAAATGTTATCACTTCGCTTCCTTATATTTAAGAGACATAACCTTTCCCTCCACTTGAGTCTGATATAAATTTATGATATGCTGCTTGGTTGTAAACTGGAAAGTATAATTGAGTTTTCTTTTGGGGGGGCAGGCAAGCTTTTAAGATTAACTTTAAATTTTCTAAAATATTTTAGTTCCAATGTAACCTAAAACTGACATGGCAAGAAAGCTGAAGGAAGCAAACAGGGCAGAACGTTAATATGAGAATATCTACAGTGCATCAGAGAATTGGTTTGTGTATCAGATTGCAAGTCGTTTTATACTTATTCAAGGCTAACTGCCTCATGCTTTCCAGAAAGCACATCAAATTGTACAATTTAAAAAATGCCAAGGTTGGCTAGCAGCATGGCTCAACACAAATAGCAACAAATCCAGATACACCTAGAAAATGGTAAGGTTAGTCATGCAAGGCATTGGTTAAAATGAAAAGCTCAGTAAAAAAAGCAAAACAAAAATGCTGAAAGTGAACTTACATTTTTTCAGTTACAAATGTGTACAGTGCTTGTGGCCTGTAATTGTTCTCCTATACTTTATCTTTCCAGGTTTTTGAAATTTACACATCATTCAAAAGAGACAACAAAAAGCTAGAAAGGAAACAAAAAGATTATTACATGTCCCTTTACTAATTTCCCCCAAACAGTGAAAGAGCTTTACATTAGCAGACTTAATTCAGCATTTCTTCCTGGAAGATATTTTAACTTTGAATATGTGAGGATAACTGTTTCAATAGGCTAGGACAGGTGGTGGGAGATACTATATTATAGAAATGTTTAATTCATTCTTTTTCTCATTATCTTTTTAACAAACATGTCAAACGGTGCTGATTATTTTACTTTTTAGTATTCTATTTTTTATTATTCTATTTTTCTGACCAGAATGCAGCAAGCTGATTGAATTAGGCTTCTATGCCTCCTGACCCATAAAGCCCCTTTAGATAACTTTTGGCAGCCTAATATCCCTCATAGGAATTTTTTTAAAAAACATTATTTTCTCAATAAATTTGGACATCACAAACCTTTTAAAAAGATTGATACTGTCTGGGGACACTGTGCCTATTAAATAGGTGGATATATACAACCACCACTTAAGGAAGAATAAACCGAATCATTTTTAGTCTTGTCATAATTCTCACGCTCGATTTAATAAGGCAACCCGCTTTAGAATTAGTGTCTGAAAAGATTCCTCTTACTAATATTGTTAACAACTTTTTTTTCAAACTCTGTCCCTCCCCTAAACTCCTCTTATTTTATTTGAGAGACCTTCTAATTGGTTCACTGTTTCCATTCCCTTGCATATTTCATATTCCTCTCTAATGATGCTCGGAATATTTCATATTCCTCTTTAATGATTGCTCCTTCGCTCAATTAAAGTGCCCGATTACAGTTCAGAAGAACGCGCATTTAAATACCGTCAATTCAGGATATTATGAATTTTATCGGGGGGGGGGGCGGGGCAGAGACGTACATGCAGTAGAATGAAACTCTGCTAAGACCCCCAATATTTTGAGCAGAACCCCAATATTTTGTTTCCACGGTACTGTATTCCGGCTACCGCATTAAAAATAGAGACCAATCCCCCATGTATGAATGCTGTTTTGTTTTTAATTTTTGTAATTCTTTTTAATTATTAGCATTGTTTTCTATGAATTGTTCTTTCATTATGCTGTAAGCCGCCCTGAGTCCTGCGGAGTTGGGCGGCATATAAGAACGATGGATGGATGGATGGATGGATGGATGGATGGATGGATGGATGGATGGAAGGAAGGACGGACGGACGGACGGACGGACAGACAGACAGACAGACAGACAGAGATAGATAGATAGATAGATAGATAGATAGATAGATAGATAGATAGATAGATAGATAGATGATAGATAGATAATAAATAAATAAATAAATATATAGATAAATAAATAAATAAATAAATAAATAAATAAATAAATAAATAAATAAATAAACAAATAAATAAATAGTTGGGTTTAGAAGATAAATTGTAGAGGTAATTAATCTTTTACTTCGGAAACTAATTTATAATAAAAACAAGCCCGAGTATAAAGTCTAATAATAAAATATTTATTTCGGTACAAAAGAAATATAAAAACCTAATACTTAATAATTACATCTTGGCAGATTAAAATATGCGTCCTCCACAATGAAGGACTATAGTAGAAGTGAGGGAAGGGTACAAAGGAATTTCACATCTGCGCAGATCACATCCCATGTGACTGCTTCACTTTGCTAAGAACCTCTGGGTCATAGTGTCTGAAATATGAATACATAGGAGTACAGCTGACAAATCAGAAAATCACCCCGTGACATAAACAAACAAACAAACAAACAAACAAACAAACAAATAAATAAATAAATAAATAAATAAATAAATAAATAAATAAATAAATAAATAAATAAAACCGTGAATGTTACCCTCTCTCGCCCGTTTTTTTGCAGAGTCCCATTGCGAGACCGGCCAAGCTGCCTCCCACAGCAGCCAGAGGACCTGAGGCGCTCATATCCAAAGCCGCAGCCTCCCAAAATCTTATTGGTTAAGTAAGGAAATCCCTCCACCAATGGAAAAAAAGGGAGCCCGGCATTCGGTGTTCTGCCCGCTCCTTGAGTGGAAGGTGTGGAGCGCAGCTTCCAGTCGAGCCTTTTGAGGCGGCGGAGGCGGCGGGAGGGCGGCTTTCTCCTGAGGGGAAGGTGCCGCCCGCCCTTCCTCCCCTGCGCTCTTTCCCGGGGAAGGAAGGCAGAGCGAAAGGAGCAGCTGCCGCCTCGTCCTCGAGTCCTTTCTGGCTCCGGGAGGGAGGTGGTGCTGAGTGACGGGGGTGCCGCCGCCGGCTGCCTCTCTCTTTCTTTCTCTGGGAACGGGCAGCCCCGGGCGGAGAGGAGCGGGCGGGAGACCCCCCCAAGAAAAAGAGGAGGCGCCCCCATGGCTTCGGTGCGCCCCGGCAGGTAAGGGAGGTCTCGGAATGAGTAGCGGCGGGCGGCGGTTTTGATGCTTTTTTCTCCCAGGCAGCTCATCTGCAAACTTCGGCTCCTCTTTTCTTCCCGGAATAAAAGTTCTTTAAAAAAAATTCTTTTATTTTCTTTCTATTTTTCACAGAATAAAAGTTCGACAGGGTTAGCCCGCCGGTGGTTCAAGGTTGTGCACCGCGATCTAGGATGCAAAACAGCTGTGGGGGTGAGGGTTGTATTGCGGTTATTAAGAATTAGAATAATTATAGAATATTTTTTCTGATTGAGAAACAATTTCATATAGCTTTTAAAGAGTGTGCACACCCACACACATACAGCCGAACAAACGGGTGTATGTGTGTGGGTTGTTTAAGAGCTTCTAACTTCATTTTAAAAAAAAAGTTGTTGGCTCTATTAACTTCTGTCTTCCTGGTGTGGTACCTCTCTCTTGGATGTTTTTTTTTTTTGTGTGTGTGTGAGTCCTTGTTGCCCCCTAGTGTCTTGTGACACTCAGAATTGTTTCTTTTTCGTGACAATCAACTGAAACTTATCCCAGACATCTTTTCAAAAAACCATCCACATTTCTAAACATGGTTATGTATTCTTGTTTACACAGACTTTTTTGGGTGGGGGTGGTTGGGAAAAAGCAAACTTTTGTTTGCCAGTTACATGGGATTTTTTTTGAAGGAACAATTGAACAGGAAATTGAATATTTTAGAAATATGAGATCCAAGGATTTTAGTGTAAACATTGAAAAGATGCAATACAATGAACTTAGAATGCAAAAATGTAATATTTATATCTAACAGTTAGACAAAAGGTGGTGTGTGTGTATCTATCTATCATCTATCTATCTATCTATCTATCTATCTATCTATCTATCTATCTATCTATCTATCTATCTATCTATCTATCTATCTCCATCTATCCATCTATCTATATCTATATCTATCTATCTATCTATCTATCTATCTATCTATCTATCTATCTATCTATCTATCTATCTATCTATATGTACAGTATATCTATCTATCTATCTATATCTATCTATCTATCTATCTATCTATCTATCTATCTATCTATCTATCTATCTATATATATCTATCTATCTATATTAATTTCATCTTGAAAAAGAATGTAATGGACTCTTCATTTAATGATATTGTTAATATCTGGATGCTATTCTAAAGTTATTTTACATTTTTAATCCTGTCTTTATTATGCTTATACATAAGTTACACCTAATACTGCTCCATCCTCCTATTTTCCTCAGAACAATACTATGAAGTGGGTTGAGCTGAGAGAGTGTCTGGCCCAAAGTCACCAAGCCAACTTTCATACCTAAGGCAGGACTGGAACTTACAGTCACTGCAGTCAATTCATTAGAAAGTCAATTGATGAGAAAGAATAAACAGTAACTTTAAAACAAAAAGTATAATACAGCCTGCCTATATAGGTATGGGTGTTTGGGGGCTTCCAGTCTGATTTTATTTTATTTTTTAAAATAAGTACTGTCTTATTTTGAGTGAAAAATACACATGGACCTCTTGCTTTGTTCTGCATGTTAAGGCAAGTGAGTGAAGTGTTTCTAGCAATTCCATCCACAGTTAAATAAAATATTTCACTCTAGCTGAAACAGTTTGCAGCTTCACAGTTACAGTCCTGTTAAGCATGTTCCAGTAAGCTCAGTGGGAGTCTCTCTTATATCCAAGGGACCAAGAAGTTCCTTGGATCTAAGGGAGACTCAGGCCAAATTTTGCTGGGACAGCATGCAGGTATGTAGTATTGAAATATTTAGCTTAACACTGAAGTATGTCATTTTTAAAAACATTATTACAATTTCAGGATATTTTGTGTGGGAAGACACAAAAAATAGGGCTAAGTGCCACATTTCTTAATTATTTATATTTTAACCAGTTCTCGAGTGGTATGTTAGTGAACCAAAAAGGCAACAAAACTGCAAGTATCCACAGAATTTGATTTGATTGAGCTTGGTTAAACAATCTCATAAGGTGATATTTGGAGAAATATCTTGTCTTCTATGGAAGATCTTTAAGATCTGCAGGTAATATCACACTAGTGAAGAAGGTATTACATAAACATTTTTGTTTGAAATAAAAAAATACGTTAATTACTTGCATGTAACGATTATCAAGTTGTTTGATAAAAGCCATATAGACAGCAGATGGGAATTGATCCAGTACATTTGGGAAGAATCAGATTGGAGGGAAGAAACCCATTTTAATTCAGTTCTCACTTCAAATTTAAATCCATTGGTATATTGTGTAGTTTTTCAGTTTAAGTTTATTTTGATCAATTTGGTTAAGAGTGAAAAAAACCTCTTTTAACTCTCTTTTTCCATTCCATAATGTATTGACTCTCAATTATACTGAAGATAGAAATACATGCTGCAATGGTGACATAAACTGCTAAAACTGAACTGGAATAAATTCTGAAACTTTTATAATCTCAATTCAGTCACAACTGGAAAGTATCTAGGCCTGAGTTACAACATGAGTTTTATTGTGAAACTTCATAGACATTTTCATACTTATGACCTTTGCTGTGTCCCAGGGTCATGTGATCACCTTTTTCCAACCTTCTGACGAGCAAAGTCAGATTCACTTAACAACCAGGTTACTAACTTATATCTTACATACTCAAACCAGATTTTCCCTAAACTTTTTTTCCTTTAAAATAATCCTCAAAATGAATTAATTGAATAAGAACTGGGATAATGCCAGGATAATTTTCTACTGAAATCATAAGTAACCATACAAATGACTACTGGTGACAAAAATGGTTGAGCTGTGTTGCATCTTCATGATCCAAACCCTGGCCTTTTATATTTGTGTTCCCACACTGGATGTATGTACTGTATGTGAATCCCTACTTTGAACTGTGTATTATGGTATATATTCTATCACTCCTCTCTTCTGACCCTGTCCCCAGAAACTTCTGTATCTCTAAGTCTTATGTAAAGGAAGAACACCTTTAGATGCAAAGGAAATCTGGCTGAAGACTCCTTAAAATTTGCAATATATTAAATACCAGCTAACTGAAAGGTAGTAGAAGAATATGTTTTTTATCTTTTTTTAGAGACATTTGAAAATATAAGGCAACTCTTATTTGTGAAGGGAATGAACAGTGTTTCTCACCTGTATTTTGTAGAATTTCCTTTACAAATGTCTGGGAACATCAATGAAAACATCTTGTGGCAGTTTAATTCAGCCAAGCCAATGCAGAATGATCAAGAAATCAGGTTTTATGAGAGTGAAGAAAGGTAAGGCTTACCATCCTCTTTTTTTTTCTTTTTAATTTTTTTATTATTTTTCTTCATTAAACATCTAAATATTTTAATAAGGATCTACACCCATTTTTACAACATTGCTTTTCTTGATTATGCACAATAAATCATAAATTTACAGTTTGTCCTATCTTCATTTTCTTCTCACGTTGTCACAGTCTTTCCTCTTTTTTTTAGTCCAGTTGTACCATCTAGTCCATGGTTTGTAATATTCTGAGTTGCATTGTCCTTTAAGTTGAATAGTCAGCATGTCCATTTCAGCACATCTATATATTTTATCCATTAGTACGTTTTCTGGTGGGGTTTGATTCTCTTTCCAATATTGTGCATATGTTATTCTTGCCGCAGTTGTAATATGTAGTATTAAATATTGTATGTTTTTTGGATGTTGTTTTTTCATTATCCCCAGCAGGAAAAATTCTGGGGTGTATTCCATTGTTCTCTCTGTAATTCCTTGCAACCAAGCATGCACTTTTTTCCAATAGCCCTTTGCTTCGGGACACAACCACCACGCATGAAAGAAGGTACCTACGTCTTTTTTGCATTTCCAGCAAGCCAAATTCATTTTTGGGTATATTTTGGCCAATCTTGATGGAGCTAAATGCCAGCTATAAAACATTTTATAATAATTCTCTTTATATTCTGTTGACTTTGTTATTTTGCAGTTTATATTCCATGTTCTCTCCCAATCAGCCAAGTGTATGTTGTGGCCTACATTTTTTGCCCATGCTATCATGGGTTCTTTAACAATTTCCTCCATTTTATCAAATTCCAGCAGATATTTATATAGTATCGATATTATTTTTTCGTCCTACCATCCTCTTTTCATTCACCTCTTTTCTACATTCATTAAAATGAGAACCTTTTTAAAATGAGAAATACGATAATGCAAAGAAAGCAAAGACCACCATTCTCCATGAGAGCATTATGCAATGATGATTTTTTTTAATGATATGACTATAGGGATTTGCAAAATATTTGATTTCAAAAGTATCCTTCCCTCAAAATTGCCATTTCCAGTATTGTGAGATCAAAAAAAGGCATGTGTTTTGAATATGTGATAGAAAATTTATTTTCGGGCTGAGTGGGCTTCCCCCCCCTAAGGGGGGGAAGTTTTGGGCGGTTTTAAGCAGCATGGCTACCGGATGAGAAAGGTCTGGGTCTCTAATATTGTGAAGTATGGACATCATGACCATATTGCCGACCTTTGTTGCTGGGCTGCAGCTTCCAACCCTGTTCCAGGACACCATCTGCTCATCATTATCTCCAAGAGGAACTGTGTTACGACCCATCAGGCTGTGGATTTCCAGCTTTGGGCTCGAGCCACAGGGACATTATGGACTGTTGTGTCCCAGCACCGCAACCCACAGAAAAAACACACACACAACTGTTTGCTACAAAAGCAAAGGGGTCTTTTTTACTAATGAAGATGCTTAGCAAAAGCGTAGGGGTTTAAAGTCCAGAAACAAACATAAAGAGAGTCTCGGGGAATAAAGTTCCTTTGTCTCTTCGTGAGTTATTAGCCAAAGTTCAAATGTCCAAAACAAATATGCAATTAAGTCTTTCTTATCTCTCTCACTCACTCGAGTTGGCTGGAATCCCAGAAATAAGCATTCCAGAAGCTACTATTTCCAAACACAGGACTCAAAACAGGAACGCCGATGCAAAGGACTCTGAAATGCTCACAGGTGTTGCTTCCAGCACCAAGTGCTGAGTGCACCAGTCTTAAATAGCCTGAGGGCGTGGCCCAGAAGAGCTGAAGTGGTGCAGTGGTTAAATGCTGCAACTGCAGGCTGACTGCTAGTTCAGTAGTTCAGCTGTTCAAATCTCACTAGGCTCAAGGTTGACTCAGCCTTCCATCCTTCCGAGGTCGGTAAAATGAGGACCCAGATTGTTGGGGGCAATATGCTGAACTCTGTAAACCGCTTAGAGAGGGCTGTAAAGCACTATGAAGCGGTATATAAGAAAAGTGCTATTGCTAAAAAGTGCTATTAACCCTCAGCTTTACCTGCGAGGAGACCTCCGGCTTTAAAGCCAATCTGCGAGCCCTAGCATCCAGCAGAGGCTCCTCCTTCTCTGAGGACTCACTCTGCACCAGCTGAGAAGGTGCAGAAGGCCCTCGCTGGTCTTCCTCCTCTGGCACTGAGTCCTCATCGCTGTCAGACTCAGGTGCCAGGTACACAGGATGATAGTGCCGGATCTAGGTCCTCCGGATCCTTGACCAGCTGCACGGGACGCGGGCAAGCCACAACAATGGACCTATGTTTACTTACCATCAGGATATGGTCTATATACATGCTATGATCTATATACAACTCATTGTAACTGATTTGTAAGAGCACACCTGTGCCTTATGATCTATCTGGCGGTGATTACACCAGCACGACTCAAGTAGAGATGTAAATCTCCTTAGATGGGTGGGCTTGCGGGGGAGGAGAAGGAATATTTTGTGTCAAACTGCTGTTTCTTTTCCTGTATGATTGACCTATATAATAATAAAATGTTACCTAACTTTTGACCAAAATTATGGGCCTAATTTTTGCTTATGATCAATTCAGATCTCCGGCAGGAACAATCTCTTTTAGGCTATGTCAGAAATTTGGCTTATTAAAATGATTGTATGAACTTATTAATTCTGGATAACATCCATATTTGAAAATCTGGGATACATAGACATTTTATAGTTTCCCCCATTTTGACATCTTAGTAACTTCAAAATATTCACAAAATACATGTGTATTAGAAAACTATTTATAAAGCATGTAATTTTCCTTTTCTTTTTTTTTTTGGCCAGCTAGGAAAATTGTTGGCTTTTTGAAAAATATATACCGTATTTTTTGGAGTATAAGACGCACCTTAGTTTTGGGGGAGGAAAACAAGGAAAAAAGGCCTCTGCCTCCAAGCAATTTGCCAAAAGAACAAACAGCACAGATGATATACACTGTTTGCTGTGTATTTCTGTGCATGTGTACCTGAAATAGCAAAGAATTGGAGAAATGTACTTTATGCCAGAAAGTTTTCTAAAATGTAGTCACACTAACTCTTCCCAATTATTTAAATAGATCTACTCCAAGGTAAGTCAGGATTTAACTCTAATACTAAACAGAACACTGTTACATGTTTAGTACTCTAATACTAAACAGAACACTGTTTACATTTGTACTATACTTGTACAAAGCTGTTAAAATTAATTAAAATTTCTGGAAGTATACATTATTCTCTATTATTTAAAAGAAGATACAATAGCACTGGACCTCTTCAGAGCAAGCATTTGTTTTAAAAAGCTTCTTTATTTTGTTAAGTTGTCTAGAGGTCTCCAACCTTGGCAACTTTAAGACTTGTGGACTTCAACTCCCAGAATTCCACAGCCAGCAAAGTTAACAAAGCTGGCTGTGGAATTCTGGGAGTTGAAGTCCACAAGTTATAAAATTGCCAAGGTTGGAGACCCCTGGCTAGAACAATAATAAAGCAGTCTTTAAAAAACAAGTCTAATAATTTGAACATTCTACAGACATTTATAGTTATTCACTTACCCCCTTGCATCCAGTTCAGCAGAAAATAAAATTCTGCGTGTCTCTCCCAGCTATTTGCCTCTTTGCAGCTACTTTCAGTTTCATTTTCCCACTGGCAAATCAGCTGTAGGTCGGGAAGCTGCTACTGACTTGCTTGGCTTTACAGGCTCTTCCCTCTGCTGCAAACAGGTAAATTGCTGGAAGAAAGAGGCCAAAGGGTGGGGGTGGCTAGGTGGGTGGGGCTGCATTCGGTGTATAAGACGCACCCAAGTTTTCACCCTCTGGGGATAAAAAGGTGCATCTTATACTCCGAAAAATACGGTATCTTTTACATGGGTATGCCAATTAAAATGAATATTCATCTGAATATTCCCTTTGAATTGTAAATAGTGAAATAATCTTGCTATGCAGACAGCAAGAGTAAAAAGTAGCAACAAGAAAAGGCAAACAGTATAACAGATGCATTTTTCTAGCAGAACCTCTGAGAAATGTGGCTTTTGATAGAAAAACTATGGATTTGTAACTGGCTGGCAAATTCTACTCAACATATAGTCCTTAATGGAACTATATCTGCATAGAAGGAAGTAAGCAGTGGGACACCCAAATTTCCGTTTTAGGCCCAGTACTCTTTAACATCTTCATAAACAATTTAAATGAGGGAATAGAAGAGGAACTCATCAAATTTACAGACAACACTAAACTGTCAGGAATAGCCAACACCCCAGAAGATTAACTCAAGATCCAGATGGATCTTGACAGACTTGAACACTGGGCCCTACCTAACAAAATGAAATTCAAAGTACAGAAAAGTAGAGTTTTACACTTAGGCAAAAAGAAAAATCAAATGTACTGGTACAGATTACAGTAGAACCTCTGGTCACGAATGCTTCTGACCAAGACCAAATCGGGTTCTGACAAAAAATGCACATTTTTTTTCACAGCTGTAGGTGAAACCTGGCTCAATAATAACTGAAATATGAACCAGCAGTGTGCGGCAGCAGCCAAAAACCCAAAAAATAATTCAATCCTAGACTGTATTAACAGAGGAGTAAAATCAATATCACATGAAGTATTAATAGTATTTTATAAAGCCTTAGTAAGACCACACTTATGTAGAATAATACTGCATCCAGTTTTGGTCACCATATTATAAAAAAAGACTGGAAGGAGTCCAGAAAAGAGCAACAAAGATGATTAGGGGTCTGGAGGTTAAAACATATGAAGAATGGTTACAGGAATTGGATTTGTCTAGTCTAGAGAAAAGGACTAGGAGTGACATGATAGCAGTGTTTCAATATTTGAGGGGCTGCCACAAAGAAGAAGAGGTCAACTTATTTTCCAAGCACCAGAAAGCAACACAAGAAACAATGGATGGAAACTGAACAAGGAGAGAAGCAACCTAGAACTAACAATAAGAACAATTAATCAGTGGAATGGCTTGCCTTCAGAAGTCGTAGGTGCTCCATCATCTTTTAGGAAGCTTTAAAGAAAAAATTTGATAGCTACTTGTCTGGAATGGTATACGGCAGTGATGGCAAACCTTTTTTTGCTTGGGTGCCAAAAGGGCGTGCGCATGCGCGATAGCACACGTGCACGTGCCCACACCCATAATGTGATGCCCTCCCCCTGTGCATGTGCACATACCCCCCCGCACTCCCCCATGCGTGCATGCGTGCAGGCCTCACTGAAGCCTCCGGACTTCTGCTAGGCTTGTTGGGCCGTTTCCTGAAGCCTGGGGAGGGTGAAAAACAGCCCAATGGGCCTACTGGAAGTTTGTTTCTGAACTTCCGGTAGGCCCGTTGGGTCCGTTTTTCGCCATCCACAGACTCCGGAGGCTTTCCTGAAGCCTGGGGAGGGCAAAAATGGCCTCTCCCTGCTGTCCGGAAGGCCGAAAATCAGCTAGCACAGAGCTGACATAGAGCAAAGCCTCACATGCCCTTAGATATAGCTCCGCTTGCCACCTGTGGTATGCGTGCCATAGGTTCGCCATCACGGGTATACGGTCTGCTTGACTAGAGGGTTGGACTAGGAGACCTCTAAGATCCCTTCCAACTCTGTTACTCCATTATTCTGTTTGGATAAAAATGCCAAATCCAGTCTGAACATCTGGCTGACTGCAGCGGAGCCTAATAATGAAAAGTGATACACTTTCTTTTATTCTCACCCATGCAAGTTTACTTACCTGTTTTTCCCCAAGCAGCCCTCTGCGAATAATGTTACAAATTATATTTCCTAAAGAAAATATTTAAGATTTTGTCACTGTTAGTGTATTTTCCCCCTTATTAGAAACTATTGGACCAAAATTCAATTTTATCAAAAAAATATGAGCAGAAGTATTTCTAAACCATTTGACTGGTTCATGCAGAAGTAAAGAGGCGTGGACTTTTGCTGTTCTTTTTTCTTTAAACTGTTAAACTGATTGCAAACTAATGGCTGCAGAACAATGGTGGGATTCAAATTTTTTTACTACCGGTCTGTGGGCATGGCTTGGTGGGCGTGGCAGGGGAAGGACACTGTAAAATCTCCATTCCCACCCCACTCCAGGGGAAGGTAACTGCAAAATCCCCATTTCCTCCCGATCAGCTGGGACTTGGGAGGCAGAGAATAGATGGGGGCGGGGCCAGTCAGAGGTGGTATTTACCGGTTCTTCGAAACTACTCAAATTTTCTGCTACCGGTTCTCCAGAACTGGTCAGAACCTGCTGAATTCTGCTGCAGAACTTTCTTTAATAAATTGAGAGCGTTTTCCCCCGCTCTACTGGTCTTTATTTATTTATTTATTTATTTATTTATTTATTTATAAAATGAGTTTTATGGGCGAATGATGCTTTATGATAAAGACGGGACTAGATTGAACAATCTGTCTTTGAATTGTTATATTTAAGTGGCATCTCAATGGTAGCCACAAGTCGAAACATGTTGCTGAAGGTTGCAGAAATCTGATAGACTAAATTCTTTTGACATAAGAGGGAGCTAAAGACCACAAGAATGGAAAATTAATATTGAAAAGTGTTAAAGAATGTAAAACTGTTTATATAAAATATAAAATTTAATATAAAACTGCCCCCCCTAAAGGAGGAAAAGATTGAAAAGATTGTGGACCTAGCAGAGAAGACAAAGCTAAGTGCATTAACGAGGGACAAGAATGTAAATAGTTTTGTATGTATGTGTATATATTGCACATACATGCATGCATGCACACATACATACATATATATCCACCCCTATGTAATAGGCTTGTCTATATATTGAAGATATACAGTATATGTTGAATGAATACGCAGCATTTTTATAATAGCAAACATGAATTTTGCTCTTCTGTCGATTATATGAATGTATTACAAGATCCAAATGTTCATAAACCATCTTTAATTTTCATCTGACTTGCTGGAAGGAAGGAAAAGAAAAAGAAGGCGAGGAATAACAGAGAAAAAAAACATTTCATCGCTTATCCTTACATCTCATCTTGTTAGAAACTTGCTAAGATATTTTAAAGAAAAGAAAATTTTGCACTATTCAATTCATTTACAATTTTGTAGCAGTGCTCATGGTACCCTCCAGTTTTTCATAATAAAGAGATATTTGTATATTCCTTGAATTTACTTGCATATATTTCTTTTCTTTATAAATATTGATAGCAAGGTCTGTTTCCGTAGATATAGATACCCATGTAAAGAGAGTGGCGTTTTTTTTTTAATTACAGTACCATCCATCTTTTCTTTGCTAAGCAGTAAGAAAATTTGTAATGAACACACCATACTCATAATATCGAAACATTATTTTGGGACATACTCACAAATTAAGTGAATGGTTTATCAAAAAGGAAAATAGAATTAGACCAGATAATCAATAGGTCATCACAAGTGAGGATTAATACATCAATTTAGGAGCCAAGTGTCTAGATTAGCTGTCAAGGGTAGTAATGGATTGTAATGTCACTCATGAGGCCTGTTCCAATTGTAGATTTTAGCACTGTTCACATCATTATGACAGGTGTTTTACTCTTCTTTTAAAGATATGTGTAATTTAACTGGTTTCACTATAATTTTTATGAGAAAATTAACTCTTGTCAGACATGGAGTTTTTGTTACATGTTAAAAAGCAGCGTTTTTCTTCTCCTGTGCATATATATGCAGTAAAGGAGAAGGGTGAAGTTCTAAATGGACTAAACAGAGTAGTGGGGGGAAAAATCTCTATCCTCTATCCTCTATGTCAGTGATGGCGAACCTTTTCTGGTTTGCGTGCCAAAAGGGGGTATGTGCGCGCGCCAGCGCGTGCACATGTGCCCAAACCCATTCCCCCCCCCACGCATGCACACAACCCCCCCCACTGCCCCCTGTGCATGTGCACACACACACCCGTTCAAAGGGCTTACTGAAGCCTGGGACAGTGAAAAATGGCAAAACGGGCAAACCGGAAGTTCACAAAACGCACTTCTGGTTTGCCTGTTGGGCTGTTTTTCGCATTCTGGGGCTTCAGGAAGCTTCCCTGAACCCTCTGGTTTGCAAAAAACAGCCCAACGACAAACCGGAAGTGCGTTTTCTGAATTTCCAGTTTTCCCGTTTTGCCGTTTTTTGCATTCTGGGGCTTCAGGAAGCTTCCCCGAACCCTCCAGAGTGCGAAAAACAGCCCAAGGGCAAACCGGAAGTGCATTTTTCTGAACTTCCGGTTTGCCCGTGGAGCTGAAATAGGGCAATGCCTCGCGTGCCCTCCAATATGGCTCCGCGTGCCACCTGTGGCACGTGTGCCATAGGTTTGCCATCACTGCTCTATGTTAAAATAAAGTTTTCTTTATTAAGACCAGCTTGCTTTCTAGTAAATTCATACCTAAAGAGATCCTCAGAAAGATCAAAGGGAATGAGAAGCGGAACAGGAGAGAAAGTTTGGTCTAATGGTTAAGGCATCAGGGTACAAGGTGGGAGACTGAGTACTAGTCTTGTCTTCGCCATGAAAGCCACCTGGATGTCTTTGGGCCAATCATACTCTTTCAGCCCAACCCACCTCACAGGGTTGTTCTGGAGAAAATAGGAAGAGGACGTTGCATATGTTTTCCACCTTAAGATACTTGTAAAAATAATAAAGGTTGGATAAAAATAAATCCCCAAAGCAGTATGCTATTCTAGTGCAAGACTTACCCCACGGGTGTCAAACTCATGGCCCATGGGCCAGATGTGTCATGTGCTGGCCACGTCCACCCCCAGTTTAGGAAAAGGAAAAGTCATACGTCATGTGGCGACGCGAGTTTGATATCCCTGACCTACCCATTTTGTATGTACATTGTGACATCACACAGCCTCAAAAAACAGTTTATGATAGAATGATGCAATATTGGGCATTGATGCAGGAAACCTATGAAGAGTGCTCTATGTTTGCCTTCCAGCATGTTGATTTTCACCTTCCCAAACACAGATTTTATAACATGGCAAGAAATATTGAAAAAAAAATTAACATGATTGCTCATTTAAATTCAGATTAAAAGTGCAACTCTACAATATGTATAATTCTAAAATTTGATTTCCTGCTTGTTTGTCAAGCTCAGCGGGCTTAACTACAAGTGTTGAAAAATGAATTTTTTTTAAAAAAAAATCAGAAATAGGTCAGATTTCATATAGAGAAACAAAAGACAGGTTAAAAAAATAAACTTTAACAAGTTTTGTATGAATATTCATATGTCTACTCAAGCAATGATCAGTAGCTTGTAATAAAATAAAACAATTGAAATACAACATAATAAAGTTTTAAAATTCATTAGTAATCATTCTAACAACATGAACAAGCTGAAATTTTAATTTTGAAACTGAATATGGAAGTTTAAATGTTCTCAAAAATAATCACACTACATCTTGGAACATTCCAATGACTATTGTTAGAAAGCTATATTAAACATAATAGAGAAATGAAAGAAAGAACAGCTACCATTTGGTTGAGTAGATTCCTTATTGTTTAATAAGCATAAGTACTTTGTACAATACAGATGACATACGCCATTAAAGATTTATCTAATTTTACCCCACTCATATAGCCTACCATTACTTCTTTTTTAAAAAAATTACCTGTTCTTTCTAAAGCACAGCTTTCACTAACACTGTGAATATCACTGATTATGCCATTAAGCACTTCATGGCATGTCACGTAGTGAATATTGTCAGTTGTATGTATATGCAGGGTGATGCACCCCTATCCTAATGTTGTGGTACATTCCATTACAAGCAGGACACGTGATGTGATCTTGTAAGAGCCGAGGTGGCGCAGTGGTTAAAGTGCAGCACTGCAGTTCAGCAGTTCAGCTGTTCAAATCTCACCGGCTCAAGGTTGACTCAGCCTTCCATCCTTCTGAGGTCGGTAAAATGAGGGCCCAGATTGTTGGGGGCAATATGCTGAACTCTGTAAACCGCTTAGAGAGGGCTGTAAAGCACTATGAAGCAGTATATAAGTCTAAGTGCTATTGCTATTGCTATTGTACGCATGTGTGCATTCCTGATTCTCCATTCTTCTTCTTGTGGTTTGGCTCTGACCGGGAGCGGTCGTATTTAATTAGCAAGAATGTAATTATTCAGAATTTATTGTTTTTGTACCGAAATAAATATTTTATTATTAGACTTTTAATCTCGGTTTCATTTCTAAATGTCTGCGCTCCGAGAGAAAGATCAAACATTGCCATCTGTGAGATTTATTCTCACCTCTAACATGGCACAAGATTGGTTTATTTCCAGAATCATCTGTCATCATCACCCATTCTGCTATCCATGTTTGCAGCTTTGAGTTGCTTATAATGTAATAACACCAGGGCAAAAATAAAACAAATAAACAAATACATTTCTATCTCCTTTAAAAATACATTGAGAAAATACGATATACAGCATAAAAGGATCAGTAGTTATTGTTCAGTCACTAAGTTGTGTCCAACTTTTTGCCACCTCATGAACCATAGCATGCAGGTCCCTCTGTCCTCAACTCTCTCCCTGCAGGCCCACTGCATCAGAGTCACTATCTAACTCAGGGGTCCCCAAACCTGGCAACTTGAAGACTTGTGGACTTCAACTCCCAGAATTCTCCAACCAGCTGCCAGCTATGCTGGAGAATTCTGGGAGTTGAAGTCCACAAGTCTTCAAGTTGCCAAGTTTGAAGACCTCTGATCTAACTCATTCTCTGCTGTCCCTTTCTACTTTTGCCTTTAATCTTTCCCAACATCTGATATTTCAACATCTGATGTTTCTGATCAGTCCTCTGCTCTCATTTGGTGGCCAAAGTCTTCGAGCTTCAGCTTCACTATCTATCCTTCCAAAGAACGCCCAGGATTGATTTCTTTTAGGATTAACTGATTTGATCTCCTTGCAGTCCAAGGGACCCTCAAGAATCTTCTTCAGCACCACAATTCAAAAGCAAAAAAGGAACACTAGTTTGTGCTAAATGTGCTAAGGTATGAGAATAAACCAGTGGTGGGTTGCTACCGGTTTGCCCCAGTTCGGACGAACTGGTGACAGTGGCGGGAGGCTCCGCCCACCTGCCCAGACGTCATCACAGATGATTTGCACATGCGCAGAAGAGCCGCGCGCGAGCACTCACAGTTCCAAACCGGTAGCGAAGATAAGTGGAACCCACTACTGGAATAAACAATTAAGAAGAGAAATGTGCAGAATAAAAGTGTGGTTATTAATATTTATCTTTTTTTTAAATCAAAGTGTTATAATTATGAGGCAGTAGCAATAGCTACTTAGCCTTATATACCACTTCACAGTACTTTACGGCCCTCTCTAAGTGGTTAACAGAATCAGCATATTGTCCCCAACAATCTGGGTCTTCATTTTGCCCACCTCGGAAGGATGGAAGGCCGAGTCAATCTTGAGCCTGTGAGAATCGAACTCCTAGAATGAGAGGTGAGTTAGCCTACAGTACTGCATTCTAACCACTGCGCCACAATGGCTCTTCTAGTACTACAGAACTTATGAGGCAATATTTTGATGTCAATTAAGCAGGAGGGAACAGATTGATGTTAACATTCAACAACATTCTTTTATTGGCTTTATTTTTTCATAGACCATTTAGCTATAAATAATGTACGTAAATAGCAATTATACCATTTTGTGATTTTATGTTGGTAAGTTTATTCTCTATGGCATTAATCATTTAAAAGCTGAAAAGCACAGAATTTTGAAAGGAGTGTTTAAAATCCTTATTGCATAACTTTTAGATTAACTGTAGTTTGCAAAGATTAATGCACTACTTTTTAAAGATAGGATGCTTCACATTTTGATGTATATTTAGAAATCCCGACTGATATAGGGCTACAAAATCTGGGCAAGAACCATATGGATGACTATTTGATGGCACAACAAAGAGATACAGAAAACTATTACTTCATGCCATAATAATCAGGAACACAGACTTGAATTCTCCTTCTTGACCCACATATGGGAAACTTTTCAAGATCAAATTAACACATATGAATGAAGGCTTAGTTATTCAATTACAGGTAACAGATTAACAGAGTTGGAAGGGACCTTGTAGGTTTTTAGATTTTTTATTAGAGTTGGAAGGGACCTTGTAGGTCATCTAGTCCAAACCCCTGCTCAAGCAGGAGTTCCTACACCATTTGAGACAGATGGCAGTCCAGTCTCTCCCTGGAGGTCGCAAGTGTTGGGGCTCTCACGACCTCCGTTGGCAAGCTGTTCCACTGGTTGATCACTCTCACCATCAGAAAGTTTCTCCTCACTTCCAGGTTGAATCTCTCCTTGGTCAGCTTCCATCTGTTATTCCTTGCTTGGCTTTCTGGTGCCATAGAGAACAGCCTGACCCCCTCCTCTCTGTGGCATCCCCTCAAGTATTGGAACACGGCTATCATGTCACCCCTGGTCCTTCTCTTCGCTAGACTGGCCAAGCTCAGTTCCTGCAACCGCTCTTCGTATGTTTTATTTTCCAGACTCTTTATCATCCTGGTTGCTCTCTTCTGCACTTTCTCTAGAGTTTCAATGTCTTTTTTGTAGTGTGGTGACCAAAATTGGATGCAGTACTCTAGGTGTGGTCTGACCAAGGCTTTATAGAGTGGTACTAGTACCTCTCTGGTCCTTGATTGTATCCCTCTATTTATGCAGCTCAGGACTGCGTTGGCCTTTTTGGCTGCTGCTGCACACTGCTGGCTCATATTTAGTTGGCTGTCTACCAGGGTCATCTAGTCCAACCCACCCCCCCAAGCAGGATACCCTACACCATTTCTGGCAGTCCCTTCTTGAAAGCCTCTAGTGATGAAGTTTCCACAACTTCTGAAGGCAAGCTGTTCCATTGGTTGGTTGTTCTCACTGTCAGAAAATTTCTCCTTAATTATTTGATATGACTTTTATGTATTTGATGCAGTCAATTGACTTAATCAATTATTTCTTTCTATCTATCTATCTATCTATCTATCTATCTATCTATCTATCTATCTATCTATCTATCTATCTATCTATCATATCTTGTATAGAAACATACAAATAATTACACATAAGATCATCTCAAGTCTGAAATAATAAGGTGTTAGAATCATCATTAATTTGTTCAAGTAGCAGAGCCTTTCTTTTCGTCTTGTGCTGGAGAGAGACGAAGCTTTTAAGAAGACATATTCAAGGACAAAGCAGCAATGATAAGTGACTCTAATAATATCTGAAAAGGATTCAGCATCTGAAACACTAGCAAGCATATTAATCACATTTGTTCTTATGTGTGTCCTTTTAAGCAAATTCATTATGCATAGAGAGGGTTTAGTATAAGAAAACACAGAATGTTTGAAATACCTGGGATAAATACAGCAGAGGGAAATTAAGTTAATAGGACCACTTTGAAGAGTCTGAAAGAAGATAATTAAAACGGACTGTGAAAATATAAATCTCTGACAAATAAGCACAGCAGCTAAAACATGGAGGCATTTTACGTATCATTAGTGTTTCCAATATTATCCTTTCTCTAGATACCAAGCCACAAATCAATGTTATGTGTATATTGCTTTAACTGCATTAAGGCAGCAAGAGAGCATGCTCAGAATGGTGATTGCTGTTGCTGATGATGATTGATGATTAAGGACTGTGTGTTCCGGAGCGCTGACTCTCTGCTGAATAACTCTACTACTTTATTGATGAGTAATTGTCTTTGTGACTGTTTGAAAGTGCTGTGAAGAGCTGCTGTGAAAGAAGTAACTATTTGTGATAGTGTAAAATTAATTGTTAGCTGTAATCTTTGTTTGTTAGTTAAACAAAGATAGGCAAGAAGAAGATTCTTCATATGGACTGACTTATTGTGTATGACTTGGACTTCCTATTGAACTTTGCTACTACTTTAAGTAAACTATTTGTAAATACTAAACGTATTCTGTTTATTGACTGAAATAGCATTCATATCAAACTGCAACACCACAACCACAATCACTATTCCGCTGTGTATGTGCTCAACAGCACAATAACTCCTTAACATGGAAGTGCACACTTTTGTTTCACAATTCATAGTAAGTCTTCTACAACTGGAGGCTTTCTAGTCTCAAAAAACTTGAAAGGCTTCCAATCTCCTGATTGGGGAAGGCTACATTAGAATAGTCTTCTGCTGTACACCCTTCCATTTCTCTACTCGTGTGTGTGTGTGTGTGTGTGTGTGTGTGTGTGTGTGTATTCCTAGTATCTCAAGTAAGTAAGTTGACTTTCTAGGGCTATATATCGGGATTATTGATGTTAAATTCCTGCAAAGCATGGCTCTGATCCAATTCACATCTCCATGCAACATACACATGTCCAAAAATAGAATAAGTATATCCCAGCTTAGTGGTGAAATCCACATTTTTTAACCTACCGGTTCTGTGGGTGTGGCTTGGTGGGCGTGGTGTGGCTTGGTGGGCGTGGCTTGGTGGGCGTAGCAGGGGAAGGATACTGTAAAATCTCCATTCCCTCCCCACTCCAGGGGAAGGTTACTGCAAAATCCCCATTTCCTCCCGATCAGCTGGGACTCGGGAGGCAGAGAATAGATGGGGACGGGGCCAGTCAGAGGTGGTATTTACCGGTTCTCCAAACTACTCAAAATTTCTGCTACCAGTTCTCCAGAACCTGTCAGAACCTGCTGGATTTCACCCCTGTCCCAGCTCTAAATGAGTAGCTGCAGCATAAGCCCCAGGTATGAATGGCTGGTTATCCTCTTGAAATAGTAAACATATTTTTAATAGAGAGATAGCAAGTGTGGGAAAAGTGATAGGCAGGAGAAATGTTAGGAGTATCACCTTTTCATGCACAGAAATCTATGTGGACAAACAATTGGATGTGAATGTGAAGCAAACAAAATTTGAAGGAGGTAGGAAAGAAATGACAAAGCAAGGAAAGACACTTGGAAGATTTATTTATTTATTTTATTTATTTATTTTTGTCAAGTATGTGTTGGTAATATACATAGATATAACATTGTTTATATACATAAAATGAGTACTGATAAGAGGGAACATTAGGACAGGGACGGTAGGCACGCTGGTGCACTTATGCACACTCCTTAAAAATAAGTCTAATAATTTGAACACTCTACAAACATTTAACAAAGTAACAGAATCTGCCTCTACCTAGGATAGAACTCACAACCTCCTGATTGTGAGGTAAGAGCTCTTTCCTCTAGGCCATAGCAGCTTGCAGTTTTTCCAATTGCAGATGGGTCTCACAGGCAGCCTGCTGGAATATGCTTCACTGGGTGGTACGTCCTTTCCAAGGACTTGGGATAGATAGATGTTGATGTTTAATGGTGTTAGAGGTATTGTCACAGGATGTAAGCTGTTCCAAATAAACCTACTTTTTAGAATTGACTGATGGTGAATTTGTCAATGCCAATGGTGAAGTGGTGCTCCAGTTGTTTTGAGATTACACCCAAGACCCCTATTATTATTGTTACTACCTTTGCTTGCTTTTGCACTGTGGTTCTATTTCTATTTTCAGGTCTTTGTATGTTGTTGTTGTTGTTGTTGTTATTTAATATTTAATCTTCAATTCGATTCACAGTCTAGGACTGAGAAAAACTTAACAATTCAAGTCCTAACCAAGGACCTAAGAGCTGTTACGGTAACGTCTGAGTATGTAGGCATTTCCGAGTGGGGTGGTTCTTTTGCAAAGTCAGAATATTCAGGTCTAATAAGTTCAAAATTTCCCTGTATCTAGGCAATCCTTTGGGTATTGCTGCAAAGGCGCCTATTACTATTGGTACAACTATTGATTTCTTCTTCCACAATAGCTCAATTTCAATTTTCAGATCGCAGTATTTCGTTATTTTTTTTTCTAATTGTTTCTCTTCAATTCGTGCATCACCTGATTTTTTCAATATCAATGAACCCGATTTTTTTCTTTTCCAAAATAATGATGTTAGGCATATTGTGAGCCAGATGACTGTCTGCTTGGATTCTAAAGTCCCACAAGATCTTGACCTGTTCGTTTTCAAGAACTTTGTCGATTTGGTGTTTCCAATAATTTTTGCTGCATTTGAACCAAAACTTCTGGCAAAGTTTCCAATGTATGATTTTGGCAACTTGATCATGACATATTATTATTGATGATTACACAAAAGGAACATACATTGAGTGAGGGAATTTACTATATAAACAATCTGCAATAATAAATTAGACTTTAAAAACAATAAAAAGATAAACAGAAATAGAGATAGATACATTGTTCTTTCTGAGAGAGAGAGAGAGAGAGAGAGAGAGAGAGAGAGAGAGAGAGAGAGAGAGAGAGAGAGAGAGAGAGAGAGAGAGAGAGAGAGAGAGATTACTTAAGGTTTGAATGTCTACAGCAGCATGGAATAATAAGATTATGCAGATTAATATATGACCAATTCTAACATAATAGAGCAGTGGACTTTTAAGAAAAGCATATAATATAGCCTCAACTTTGAAATGAGATTTTAGATTTTGTCGTTTCAATTTCAAACTAAGGGCTAAATTTAGCATCTGCACTTGTATCCAAGTAATTTCACAGGTACCTAGTCCCACAAGCACCTCATATTCAGTTTCTAATTCTATTAAGCAATAATATTTCTTTATGAATCCTAAACATTTGAACATTTTTCCCCTTCAAGGCAACTCTGGTTTTCCCCAGTTTACTTATACTGTATGTTACACTGTGTAGTTCTGTAATAAAATGAATTGACTACAATAGTTTAATTAGAGCATCTAATTTCTACTTCCATCTCAGTCTTTGTTCACATTATATCTTATTTTCCTCCTAAGATGGGCTTGCTTAAGGCTAGAAAAGATTAAATTAATTGTTAAGGGCATTGTGTTATTGCAAAATAAAAGGTTCAAGGAAACATCTGGTCAAGGATTTTTTAAATTATTATTGTGTGACAAATGCTTTCTGTTTAGGCTCTTCAGCTCCATCTTCTGGCATGTTTGAGAAGAACGCCTCACTGAATAGAACAGGCAAGGATTGGGGTTATGCTAAAGCTGATACTTGAGTGAATTTTTGTGACAATGAAGGTTATTTCATCACAAACTAGGACAGATTTTCTGCAAACATTTCTATTTCTTGGAGTCTAATTTAAATTAATTTCCAAACATTTCCAAATATGATAGAATAGCTGCTTCTATTTGGAATTTATTATTTTACTATCGTGTTTCCCTGAAAATAAGACCAGGTTTTATATTATTTTTTGCTCCAAAAGCTGCATTAGGACTTATTTTCTGGTTAGGTCTTATTTTCAGGGAAATACTGTGCGTCCATCTGGCTGACAATCTTAAGTGGGGCTTATTTCTGGGGTAGGGCTTATATTAAGAGCATCCTGAAAAATCATGCTAGGGCTTATTTTCTGGCTGGGTCTTATTTTCGGGGAAACAGGGTACCATTGATCAAATTTTTAAAAAATGAAAGAACATAAATTATGATGAATATAAGGACCAATAGATTTCATTCTCCTTCCAGACATGCTGAAACATGAAATCCCAATTGAGCTATGCTGGAAAAGGTATTTGACAAAACACTAATACTGAAGAGGCCCTATTTTAGTCATAACTAATTTAGGGGGATGTATAAAGAGGAAATAATTGATTTTTTCACCTTTTCAAAATGCAAACTACTATAATTTTTTGTTCTTGAATGCACATTAAGATTTGGTATAAAATCAAGTGCAGTTGTTTGGGTGTTATGTTAAATTAGACTTTGGTATGCTAGGGTCAGGGGCGGGTTGCTCTTTTACCTCGCTACCGGAGCTCTGCGCACGCATCACCACATTTGGTGTGCACGTGCGCTCGCTATTTGCATGCGCCCCCTCACGCGATTTTGCTTCTGCGCATGCGCAGAAGCAAAATCTCAGCGAAATCTCGCAAGGGGACACACACACGCGATTTCACCGAGATTTTGCTTCTGCGCATGCGCAGAAGCAAAAAAGCCCAAAAATTCGGCACCGGTGCGGCCACACTCAAATAGCGCCATCTGCTGGCCACTACCAGTACTGTAGAGTGGACCGCACCAGTAGGAACCCACCACTGGCTAAGGTGCTATGTTAAATTAGACTCTGGTATGCTAGGGGACATCCGGAAATGCCAGTCCTGAGTTAGACTTATACATAACAAAGATCTAGAAAATTAAAGCATTGTTTTATGGCTAAAGTATCATCAGTTCTCCCTTTCCCAGCTGTTAAGGTTTCTGTGTCATAATGATGTGAAGTGGAAAAAGACATATAGTAGATAAATCATAGATAAATCAGTCAGTGGCTGAAAATGAAACACTGGGCCAATAATTTATTTTGGCTCATTTTATTACATGTCAGCATTTGGGATTTGGCCAATTCATGGTTTGGGGGGCAGTGAAGTCATGTTGTCTACATTGAAAATGCAGGCTGTTTGAGAGACTTCCCCTCATAGTGAATGTCCAGCTATTGTTCAGGAAATTTTCTGAATTCCCATGTGGATTCTGTCTCTGACTCTTTTTTCTGTTTAAAGAGAAAATTCAATTCTTGATGCCCTTCAGTTTTAGTGCTAAGGACCGTGTGACCTAATCTCACTTGCAGGCCCCTTGTCAATTGTACGTGGTATTGCAAATTGTGCTGCATCTCTAAGATTTTTTAAAATTTGCCAGCAACATTAAGTATAACTATTCCAATCACAGAACTAAATGCACCCTGGCCTCTGCGGCTTATTATCCCCATACCCACTGAAATGTGTAGTTCACTCAACTGTATTTTCACTCTGTTTTCACTCTATAGCACAAGAGAAGTTTCATCATATTCGGAGTCACGCACAGAGATCTGCAGAACAAAGACACTCATTCCATTCTCTTGACTGGCAGGCAATGTTGTGCTCATGCAAGGAAGTGCTGCCAATTTAGAGTGATTATCTCATGAAATAGCTGGTCTGAGTAAAAGAATATTAATGGGACCTCTTGACACTAATTTAAAACTAGGGTGTACCTTTTCAAAGATGAAAAATACCCAACTGTGTATCTGTAAGGATGAAGAAATCTGATTTTCAATATAGAAGAACACAGTTCCCCCCCCCCATCCTGCTAAAATCCAAGTTAATATGTAAATATTTGTATCATTAATCACACCGGTAGGAGAGCAAAAAGGGAAATTGCAGATATTGGGATCAAGGGAACCTGGTGCATATGCGCAGAGGGTTCTTTGCCAGCCGCTTTCAAGGAGCGGCGACCGGAGGACCAGTTCAGGGGCTTGGCCAGCAGGCCATCGCTACCGGTTCTGCGAGCGGTGGCAAATTTCCACCACCGGTACGAGAGAACCGGTCCGAACCAGCAGCAACCCACCACAGCTGGAGAGGATTACTGCATCATCTGCATAGAGCAGCAGGGCAAGGGTTCATATCCTTTATTTTTGGCAGGTGGTAATTTGATTGATTTAATGATTTTATCATATCATTAATATAGAAATTGAAGATCAAGGGGGCCAAAATGCACTCCTGTTTAACCCCCCTTTGAGGACCAACCTCAAGCAATATCCTTGCATATTACACCTAACCTTGAGGGATGTTATTGGTATGTAAGGTGCATAACAAATGGAGAAGCCTATGATCAATTGAAGCAGCTTCCAGTTTCTCCCATAGCTTGTTCCTGGTAACCATGTCAAAGGCTACCTTGATATCTATTGATCTATTGGATGTATATTTTTCAATGAAATGATGGAGGACCAAACATTGATCAGTGGTGTGTCTCCCCTCTCTAAACCTGGCTTGTTCTTCAACTATCAAATTGTCATGATCTAGACACTCCTTGAATTTATCTTGGATGTGTTTGGCATAAAGTTTGCTAATTATGTTTAGCAGACCTATTAGTGTATAATTAGCAGGGTTGTCTCTTTTTCCTTCTTAAAAATTGGGACAACAATCGCCAAGCCCCAATCATCTGGGATATGTCCAATGGTATCAGTATAGGTGAATAATGCCACCAGGAAAATTACTCCATAATTTTCTTCAGCACTTCAGCAAAAATGAAATTGGCTCCTGGGATATAATCAATTTGAGATTTTAGGAAGATACAACTGAATCTTAGAAGATTAATATTCTTTGTTAAAATTTTGTTAAAATGCTAATAGGAATAAATCTTCCTGTACTTTGGTAAATTAACTAATGGTTATCTGGAAATTAATGACTGCATATCATTATGGATTATTTACATTATTTGATTAGTTTTTTCCTGCATTCCATGGTATTCTACTTAAGTCACTTATTGAAGAAGTATACAAATAACTATACAAATATACTTTTCAATGTAGTATTGAAAAAGGGTCAGAAAATTTGGGTCAATGGTCCAGCTACATCAGGTTGACAAACTTTGATATTTATACTGAACAGCTTTTACCTCAGATAAGCAATATTAAAAATGTATGACCTTTTTCTGAATTGTATTTCATTGAGCCTTCTATTTTTTATTTAAATATTGATCTGCGTAGGAAATTATTGATAAAAATCAATAATGTAAATCAGACACACTGCAAACTAAACATAATAATTGTTTACATTATTGATTTTTATCAATAATTTCCTACGCAAATCAGTATTGGAATAAAAAATATAAGGTTACATGAAATATTGCTTATTTGATGTAAAATTATTTGTTCCTATTGAGTGAGGTAGGTGACTATGTAAATTTGATAAATAAAATAAAAAATTGTATTATTCAAAAACCATTTAAAAATAAAAATAACAGAATATATGGTTGACATTTTTTTTTTTGTATACAATAGCTAAACTTTCAAAAAGATGCTTTATAGTTGGGGTGGAAGAGTTCAACTATTCTAACATTTGCTGGAAATCTAACTCTGCTAAGAGTTAGAGGTCCAATAAATCATGGTGCCCTTTTTCTAACAATTTCATTTGTCAGAAACTTGAAGAAGGAACAAGAAGATGGGGTCTCTAACCCAGACCTTACCTCAGCAGAGAGGAATTGGTTGAAGAAGTGAAAGTGACTAGAACCTTGAGGGAAAAAAATATTCATGTCATCCCTGAGTTCATTATATCAAAGGAAGGAGGGATGCAAGAGTCAAAGCTGTATACTGGCTTTCAGAAGAGCGCATTTTGGTGAATTCAGATTAAAAGGAGGTCAGATCCAGTAGCTTTAAATCCTAAGGGGAAAAAGCATCCAAGGAGGATTGGAAACCTGTAGTGAGATATTACAGGTGCAGTTGCAAACAATTCCTCCTAGAAAGAACAAAAGAGAGAACTCTAAATATGCCACTGTGGACTCATAAAGAGCTTTCTAAGATTCTAAAACAACAAAGGGGCAGGTATAGGAAATAGAAGGAAAGGATCATAAGCAAAGAAAGAAAGAAAGAAAGAAAGAAAGAAAGAAAGAAAGAAAGAAAGAAAGAAAGAAAGAAAGAAAGAAAGAAAGAGGCAATTATCCAAAACGGTATGGATCCTATCAGAAAAGGAATGAGCTGAATAACATAAGCCTTACAGGAAATGCCACAAACAACAAAAAGCTTTTTCAGATGTCAGAAGCAAAAGGAGAGGCAAATAGGCATAAAGTCTGATGTAAGCAGAAGAGCAACTGTAATAGCAAGTTTACAGTTACAACTGTAATAGCAAAAAAAAATATGGAAATTATATATATATATATATATATATATATATATATATATATATATATATATATATATATATATATGTGTGTGTGTGTGTGTGTGTGTGTGTGTGTGTGTGTGTGTGTGTGTGTGTGTGTGTGTGTGTGTGTGTGTAACATTTTTTGCTGATAAATGAAAATGAAGGGAGACTATTATAGATCTATTTTGAGCTATTTTGTTCTCATCAGATAGCCATACCCTTACTGGGATTTGAACCTGGGCAGTCTGCCTGTAAGGCAGCAGCTTAATCTTTAGGCCACAGGTTCTCTTCCCTTTCCTGGTGAAGAGCTGATAAGGGAAGAGAGCCTGTGGCCTAAAGGTTAAGCTGCTGCTTTACAGGCAGACTGCCCAGGTTTAAATCCCAGAAAGGGTATGGCTATCTGATGAGCGGAAAATAGCTCAAAATAGATCTATAATAGTCTCCTTTCATTTTCATTTATCAGCAAAAAATGTTACACATACAGACAAAATAGTTTGTCGGCTATATAAACTGCCTGGATGGTCCCTGGAGGGGCCGAAAAGCAAAAAGGAAGCTGTGATGTTTCCTCCTATACACCAGGATGATTCGACAGAAAACACACACACACACACACACACACACACACACACACACACACACACACACACACATCAGGCTATAAATAGAAAATGAAAATAGTGGGAAAATAGGGAAGGGAAAAGGGAAGGGAAAATGTCTAGAGTAAAGGAGGGAAAAGAGAGAAAAACAACGACTTCCAACACTTTTTTTGCACTCTAGAATAAGATGATAACATTGCAGCCTCAACTTTTTACTTTTACATGCTAATATCTACTAGCCATTTCTGTAACAACAAACCTATCTAATCAGCAAAACCCAAAGTCAATGTTTCATTTTAAAATACTCTTAACTTACATTTCACATCTGTCTTTTCTCAGAAAAAAAACCCAGCACCTGTTGCTGGCCATGATGAATAAAGGAACTGCAACTGGAGATAGAAAAGAAGCAGGTAAGATAATATAGGAAATGTATTCGAATTCAAGTATCCAAAGCTGGCTGAGATACATGTGGACTACTGAAAGAATCAGCAGAAGGTACTCGGAAACCAGAGGTGGCTTCCTCCCGGTCCGGACCAGTTTGCCTGAACCGGTACTGACCTGCTGGTGATGTCACGATGATGTCATGGAACCGGTTCGATCAGTGCCGGTCCATGGGCGCCACCATCTTTTTTTTAAATTTTTTCAGAATTTTTCTTGGAATTTTTTTTGGGGGGAATTTTTTTCTGGGTTTTTTTTTTCTGCACATGCGCAGAAGCTGAGTTTCCGGCACTGTGCATGCGGTTGCCATCTTGTTTTTTTTTTGGGGGGGGGGTATCTTTTCGAATTTTTTAAATGTTTTTTTGGAATTTTTTTCTGGGTATTTTTTCTTCTGCACATGTGCAGAAGCCGAGTTTCTGGCACTGTGCATGTGGTCGTCATCTTGTTTTCGGCTTTTTTAAAAAAATGTTTTTGGATTTTTGGCCATTGTACATGCACGTGCGTGCAAAGCGCGCAAGGCCACGTGGCACGGCCACGCGGTGCAGGAGGAAGTGAACCGGCAGTGAAATAAGTTAGAACCCACCCCTGTCAGGACCCATGTGGTCCATGGTTTGGAACTGGGGAACCTTGATGTCCAAGGAGATTGGAGGAGAGCAAACGCTTCTGTATTTTCCAAAAAAGGAAATAGTGAAAGACCTCCTGATCTACATTGATCAAGGACCTTGAGTAGTACAACTTTCCCACCAATCTTTCATATAAACACTTATGAATTCCTCGTGTCTCATGTTTTCCACTTTGTTTTCCTTCCCTCAATGCCTGTGGATATGTCTTGCAGGTTGGCTTAATGAGCTATTCATTCTACTTATCAGACACAGAAAATTGTTGAATGTCTACCAGTTTATGTTATCTCATGAAAGCTGTAAAACTATGACAGGATCTTGTAAAACACTTCACCTCCTAAAAAATAAACAGAATCGTCAACAAACCCAAAGTAAACATTCAAATTTTTTTAAAAATGACAGAATAGACTTTCATGGAAGAGCAAGGACATCCAATGCAGCTTCAGATGTTGTTCCATCAAACAGAAGCCTGAGTTTTATAGACTGAATAGTAAGAGTCATATATTCTCCAGCTGGTGCTCTATGAAGGTTTTCCAGTTTTTGAGAGGCCTGCCCACAAGTTAATGATGACATTTGTATCATTCTTTCTAATCTCCATAAGATTTAGGAAGACCATTAATGCAGAGGAACAGATGGCCCTCCCCAAGAAGCCATCGTTGTACCCCAAGATACTGGAGTCCAACTTTCATCCAACCTCCCCTTTTTGCAGAGGGTGACTGAGAAGGTGGTTGCACAGAAGTTTCAGAGGACCTCGAATGAAGTGAATTACCAGTATCTGTTTTAGTTCAGATCTGGATCTGGAATAAAAATAGCATTCATTGTTCTTTTGGAGGTTCTGTCATGGGTGTGATAGTGGCTACGCATCTGTCCTTTACTTGATCATTTGGGGACTTCCAATACCATTGACAATGGTGTACTTCTGGATGTGCTCATAAATTGGGGGTGGGCACCAGGGGCGAGTTGCTCACTTACCCATGCCGGTGCACTGCGTGCTCATCTCCAGGTTTCAGGCGTGCGTGCGCTCGCTATGCGCTCGCACGATTTTGCTTCCGCGCATGCACAAAAGCAAAATCTCACCGAAATCTCATGAGGGGACACGCGCGCAAGAGAGATTTCTGCAAGATTTTGCTTCTGCGCATGCGCGGAAGCAAAATCTCGCCAAAATCTCTTGTGTGCGCGTGTCCCCTTGCAAGATTTTGGTGAGATTTTGCTTCCACACGTGCGCAGAAGCAAAATCACCCAAAAATTCTCAGAAAAAGGTGGCGACGCACGCAACGGACTGTCGGAGAGGGCCCCGGAGCAGTCATGCGCAAATTGTGCAATCGGCCGCTCCCTACTGGAGCTATGCACCAGACAACTCCGGCAGGAACCCACCACTGGTGGGCACCAAATATGCTGCTTGTTCACCTCCTTTGCATGGGGCTGGTGGTGATTTGGGAAGAAAGACCCTGCTTTCTCCTCTCCTATTCAACATCTACATGTGACTTCTGGGGTGAGCTCATCTGTCACCATGTGGTGAAGTATCATTGCTGAATATATTCAATCGTACATCTTTGCCTCCGGTGAATTATTATTTTTGCATTTTTCCAACTCATATAATCTCTTTTTGATTTTAGCTTCATTTAAGGATTTTAATATTTAATGCCTCATTTATTATTTGTGGACATTTTTATGTGATATAAGTTTAAACTATGCAATAGCCTAAAATCTGATTAATTTTTGATATAAATAAAATAAATCTAATTCCTGATGCCCATAGAGAGATTGAAAGAGAGATGTGTGTGTGTGTGTGTGTGTGTTTATGTGTGTGTACATACATATATACACAAACATAATGAAAAGAGAGGGTCTACATAACTTCACAATATAAATTCAAAGAGAGAGAGAGAGAGAGGGATAGAGACAGCGGGTAAATTTTCTCATGCATAAAACAACTGCAAGAAATTTCACCAAATTGTTTAATTCATCATTCTTTCCTTTTGTTTTTAAAAAAAACTTAATTCAAATGCTGCCAGGCAAATCAGATCATATTTCCATTGATTAATAATTATCTTTGGGAATATGCTTAAGTTGTTAACTTTTTGATAAAGTCCAAAGACTGCAGATACCACCAAGCAGAGCATATAGATTCTTAAGCACAAATGGTTTCTCTAAATGCCTGTTATTAATTCTGTCAATTTAAGCATGACATGTTTAGAACAGGTCCAAAAGAACTTGCAAAAAAGCATGAACATCTCAAAGACAGGAGCAAATATTCTATCAACTCCCTGCTACAGTGCCTCTGAAAAATCAAAGTTTAAAAATAGAACAAGATGAAAATATGATTTGTTTTGATGTCAGGGCACTCATTACACCCATAGATCTGGAACTGGTGAAAAAGAATCCATGATAGCAGTACTACACAACACACCTGACCTAGCAAAATACCCAGAATCATGGATTTATAATCATGAATTGGTCCTCGCCTTTGATCTCGGATGAAATAGCATCTTCCCTGTCTAACTGCCTAACTAATATTTCCAGGTGGATGAATTCTCATCATCTAAATTAAATTTTAAAAAGACTGAAGTTATTGTTTTTCATTTTGATAATTCTTCTCTGTAATCTCCCCTTGTTTCTTTTCTAGTTTTTGTCTTCTGTGGTACATAATTTGGGAAGCTTATACTATGTTTTTTAAAAATATATCACTATGTTATAACCTTTTATACAAAGAACTTATATTTTTCCACCTTAAAAATAATTAGAAAATTAATATCTTATTTCCAAAGCATCACAGCAATAGTTATCCAACCCTTTGGCTTGCCTGGGCTGCATTGAATGAAGACAAATTGTCTTGGGAGAATAAAATATATAATATTAATATATATAAAAATAGCTTAAAAATCACATAATGTTAAAAGTTTATGATCTTTTGGGGTTACATTATTAGCTGTATAGGGTTCCATGGGTTAGACATGTCTGATCTAGGGCTTGCTGGATTATTGTAGTAGTAGGTTGGTCCTACTTTTGACTCTCCTCTACTTTGACTCTACTTTCACCAACCAGTTCACAGTGAGTGGGAATATTTTGAAATAGATCTCTCTCAATGTACTGGAGTGGTGCGGTGGCCTAGAGGTGGACTCTCTCCTCACAATCAGGAGGCTGTGAGTTCGATCCTAGGTAGAGGCAGATATTTCTCTCTCTGGGCACAATGAGAATGTATCTGCTGAACAAAACTCCGCATTGGCAACAGGAAGGGCATCTGGCCAGTAAACACTCGGCTCCAATTCAATTGCCCAGACTCCACCCTGCCAGGGATTATGGGGTCGTTAAAAGAAGAAGAAGATCTCTCTCAATGTACCCGCATTTCACCTTTCCATTTCTCCCTCTTTTTTCAGGAGCACGATTCAGTTACAAGTATTGGAAACCTTCCAGGATTTGCCAAAAGCAGAGATTCAAACTGGTGGCTTGTGGGCTCCATGAAGGGAAAAATCATCACAATACGTCACGTGACGGCAACATAATGTCACGAATTTGACACCCGTGGTCCAAAGGAATAGCCAATTACTTCAGTAACTTGGTACACTTCAAGTACTGTAGGGTTGGCTAAATCATGAAATCAAAGTCAATTACTGTGTCCCTATGTTAAAATGATTATCTTGTATTTTTTTCCTTTAGTTCCTATTTTCTGGGATTGACTTTCTCTTAAATTATATCTAGAGTCTGAGTTTATGATCTTTAAAAGGACTTTTAAAACACTAAATTTCACATAATCTTTAGGAAGCTGGAAAAACTTCTTTATTTATCATAAATTCATAATTTTTATTTATTATTAAATTTATATGCCTCTTATCTCACTGTTGAGTGACTCTGGGTGGAAATATAATTAGGTTGTGTTAATTTTAGGAAATGATTATGTTGTAATTATATTATGTATCTATTATTATACTACCGTGTTTCCCCCAAAATAAGACATCCCCTGAAAATAAGGCCTCTTCCAAAAATAAACCCTTCCCCAAAATAAGCCCTCCCTCGAAAATAAGCCCTCCTCTGAAAATAAGCCCTCCCCAAAAATATTTAAACGCATGCGCAGCCGGTCCCCGCCATTTCCTCTGGTTAGGGTTAGGGAGACAGAGCTGGAAATCAGGTAAGACAGCAAGAGGAACCCCGTCTTGCTCCATGCGCCCCAAAATAATAAGACCTCCCCAAAAATAAGACCAAACGCTTATTTTGGGGTTCAAAAAATATAAGACAGGGTCTTATTTTCGGAGAAACAAGGTATGTAATAAAAGCCTTATATAGATTACTGTATTATTCAATTATGAGATTGATATATATATATTGTATATAATTTTGATACATCTTGCATATATGGTCTGGTTTCTTTTCAGATCATATAAATCTTTTGCCTACTATATAATTTTGATAAACCTGTATTGTACTGAGTTATAAGTGTGCAGTGAATAAAGATATTACTCCTAATTTTTCATGAAGGAGAAAAAAGTAAAAACAAAATGAATTGTAAACAAACAGATTTATTTACTCCTGGATTTTATCTTAATAAAATTGGTTAAAATTATGCACAAACCAACTGAAGCAACTTAAAGATAAGATAGATTTTTTTTAGGTATAGAATGAAATTATTTTAACACCGTTATATAAATAAATGATTAGGACGGAATCAATCATGGGGTATATGCAAGTTCTCTAATTAATTTTTAACAGGATTAAAGTGCTCAGAAGGATAAACGCCAACATAAATATTGTTGACTTCAGCCAGTGGAAGGTAAGGCAAATCAAAAGTTCTGTATGCATTTCTGCTGTAAACAGTTTGCAGACCAAATTTAGATGGAAAGGTAATAATCAAAGAAAGGTTGGAAGGCATGAAAATGTTATTTTAGGTAATAAGCTCCTTAGTATCCCTGTTTATGCTTATGCAGATCTGCAGTTCCATTTATTTAAACTCTTTATGGTAAATAAAGACTAAAGGACTGATCTAATTGCTTCACAGATTTGAACAACAGGAAAGCAATGCTGCAACATTAGTACCAGGAACAGATTAAAAAGAAGAGGATGGAAGGTCATCCAAGATTCATGGACCCTGAAGTTAATATTCTATAAATATTAAGATTTAAAGATCTAGAATTAGCATTCTAGATCTGACTATGGAGAAAGAAATCCAAGAGCACAAAGCACTGAAATCCTCATTCTACAGTCAGACAATTTCAACCTAAATCGTTCTTGTGAGGAAATACAGTAAATTCCATTAGAATTGCTCACACCAGTAGACTTCATTATAATAGCAAAGGTGCCAACAGTTTTTCCAATTCTGTTCAGTAATTTCTATATGCATTAATATTTTTTTTTCATATTTAAATGAAAAAAATGTGCAGGTTTATACCTGGCTAAAAATGATTGACTTCAATGCCAAGTTGACAGGATAAATTTCCAGTCACATTTCAATTCACAGTCATTCCAACGTTAGGTTTATTCTTTTTTTTTCTTGCCGTTGTAATAAATTTATCCTGAAAAAGCTAGATACCATCTTCTCATTAAAATCCAAAGAAGTAGCAATAAAACAAACTGTTCTTTCTTTTTTTAATATTTTTTATTGTTTTTCAACTTTAAGCATCATAATATCATAACACAGATCTACACCTATTCACATCTATTATTTTTGCTTACACAAAACTTAAACAATATTTCCACATATTTACAATCTTACATCTTCTTCATCCAACCTTATTTCTTAGTCCTTTGTCTTTCCTGACCCATTCGTACCATTTTGACCATACTTCATAGTAGTCCGAGTTATTTTGGCCTTTGAGTTCAATAGTTAATCTATCCAGTTCTGCACATTTGTAAATGTTGTCCAATAATATATTCTCCAGAGGTATTTGGCTGTTCTTCCAATATTGCACATATGCAATTCTTGCCACTGTAATAATATTATAAAAAAATAAAAAAATAATAATAAAACAAGCTGCTCTTCTAATCCTCTTGTTCGGTGATATTTTGAAGACTTAATCACTCGAGTAAATCCATTAACTTTTCTCTGTATGTTGATCATTAAAAGCTTACATGCATATTTTTTTATAATTATTGGGCTGCTTAGACTGCAGAGCATCTCCAGGTTCTCAGACTGATATTGACCCATTTCTACAGCGAAGTCAAAATGAATGGCTGTATTTTCTCAAAGACCTTGAAAGCAGAGGTGGGCTGATGCCGGTTCGCACCGGTGCAGGCAAACCGGTAGTTAAGATTCTGCGCAGTTCGGCGAACTGACAAATCCCACCAGTGGCTGGCCCAGCCCCCGCTCATTTTACAGCCTGTTTTTTTGGCCATTTTTCTGGCCAAAAATGGTCCTGAAAACAGCCCGAAAAATGGCCTGAAAATGGCCCTAAAACATGTCTGAAAGCGGCCAAAAAACAGGTCCCAAAATGGGCAGGGGTGGGGCCAGTCAGTGGTGACATTAGCCCCAACTGTCTGAATCCTACCTCTGCCTTTGAGGCCAGTGGCGGGGAGGCGGGGCTGGGTGTGATGAGTGATGTCACCCACCCAGTCACATGACCAAGCGGCTACACCTACCCAGCCAGAGAACCGGTTGTTAAGTTATTTAAATCCAAATCCCACCACTGCTTGAAAGCATGTGGTTTAAAGATATTATTTAAGGTGCAAAGATTTTGGCTTATAAAGCAAGTCTATAAGAAAATGCTGAAGAATAATTAGCATATGAATTGGCATGCAACATGAGCCTTGGCCAGAATCTTCCTACACATATGTGTATAATGTACATTGTGGTGTGTTTTTTTAACTTTTGGTAATGTTTTTATATTTGTCTTCTCATTTATGCAGGCTTATGTAGTATATGATCAACTAACGTAACAGGCTAATCTTGAAACATTAAGTAGGGTCAGACTTGTTTGATACTGAATGACAGACCTTTAGGAAATACTAAGATTGTAGTTAAGATTAGGAAATAGGATAAGACAATGGCAACTACTTGTGAATATCAACCCATGTTCACACTGGAAGTTGAGCCCAAGTTTTTTAAAAAATCAGTATTACATACAAATATAATTTCTTCTACTGTGTGTGTCATTACTAAATTATAATTGACATGTTTAAAGTGTCCTGTTAAATGAAAAAGTAGAAACGTGCTAGAATGCAATAAAGTGTTATATAGCCAACATTCTAATTCAACCAAAATTGAATTAAATATTTCTGGAATGACCTTAAGGCCATATGGAATACTTCCCACTTTCTCTTTTTAAAACTAATTCTTAGTTGTTTGTTGAAAAAGGAATTGTTTTGAAAAAAAAATCTTTCAAAAATAGAAGAAAAAATTGGACAAATTATTCTGGGTGGAATCAGGTGCTTTCAACTTATTTACACAAAATATAGTAATGTCCTGCCTTTTTTTGAGTTATAATTTGTACAGTGCTCTGTAGTCCATAGTAATAATATTCAGTCATAATATTGATCATATGTAAAGCCTATATTTAGGAATGTAGTACAGAAAGTATGTCTAGATTTTTCTACATCTCACCATATTCATACAATAACACTATATATTCAGATATTATGAAAAGCCAATAGCTAATAATTATCATGGTTAATGAAGGATAGAAACCTCCGTCCCCTCAGTCCTAGATTAAAGCAGTCAATAAAGTAATTTATCATTCATTAATCAATCATATTTAAAGTCCAATTCACATTTAACAATAATTTTATATATATATATTCTGAATATCAGCATATGTGCTGAAAGTAAGATCATGGCTGAGGTAATCATTTAGAAGTTTAAACTTCTGGCCAAACTTTTAAGGGGAGCATTGGCAATAAATACTGTATTTTTCGGAGTATAAGACGCACCTTTTTACCCCCAAAAAGAGGCTGAAAACTTGTGTGTGTCTTATACACCGAATGTAGCCACACCCAGCCACACCCACCCTTTGGCCTCTGCCTCCCAGCAATTTACCTCTTTGCAGCAAACAGGGCAAAGCCTTATTAGCACAAGAAACTGATTATCAGCCTCCCGACTTACAGCTGATTCAGCACAGGCAGAACTGTGCTAGAACTGAAAGTGAAACTAGCAGCAAGGAGGCAAATTGCTAGGAGGTGAACTGCTGGCAATGTTGGACTGCTGAAACTGCAAGGAGGTAAGTCAATAACTATAAATGTCTATAGAATGTTCAAATGATTAGGCTTTTTTAAAAGACTGCTTTATTATTGTTCTAGACAACTTAACAAAATGAAGAAGCTTTTTAAAATAAATGCTTGATCTGAAGAGGCCCAGTGCTATTGTATCTTCTTTTAAATAGCAGAAAATAACTATACCTCCAGAAAGCCACATCAAATTTAAAGATCTGTAAAAGTATAATCTGAAATATAACAGTGAACTGTTTAGTATTAAGATAAGACAGCTGAGTTAAACCCTGTCTTAGTCATGTTTGGAGTAGATCTATTTAAACAATTGGGAGGAGTTAGTGTGACTACATTTAAAAAAACTTTCTGGCATTAATATACTGCCATAATGTACATTTCTCCAATTCTTTGCTATTTCTAAGGGTCAGACACACATGCACAGAAATACACAGCAAACAGTGTATATCATCTGTACTGTTTGCTGTTTGGCAAATTGCTGGGAGGCAGAGGCCTTTTTTCCTTGTTTTCCTCCCCCAAAACTAAGGTGTGTCTTATACTCCAAAAATACGGTGTGTCTATTTTCAAGAATAAAATATTTTTTGGGGGGGTTGTTGGCAAACAATCATGACTGTCCTTTTTCTTGAATAATTAGTTTCCACTTTGTCCAAAAAGATACTGCTTGTCAATATAATGTAGAGTTTTCCAGACCTTAGGCATTCTGGAAAAAAATGGAAACAGTGAGATCTCCAAGTCATAGGAATGGTCCATCCATTTTAACCCTGAGAATTTCTGAAATTTTGAAGAAAATTTCTGCTGCATGAGTGAATAGTGACAGAAATATTTATTAACAAATATTTATATGTCAAGGTAAGTTACTTGAAGAATATTTGAGTTTCAGAGAAATAAAATGTTATGTTTTAACATCAGTATTTTTAGTTTGATTCCAAGATAGTTTGAATAAGCTTTAATTCAACAAAGCTTAATAATTTATCTATCAGGCATAGGAATACTTTGAGTGATAATAACATGATTGTATCCAGAAACAGAAATACGGTTAATGGAATGTTTATATCGTGTTTATATACTATGCAATGGAATGACAGAACAATATGGAATATGGAATATGCAGAACAATATGCATAAGGAAGAGATTTCCCTAAATGCATTTCACTCAGATAGTTAGGTTTTAATATAATTCTGGACCAAGATTAAAAAGAATAACTAAATATGTAAGTGTATTTTAAAAGACATTATGTCAAAGAGCTTTATTTCTGAAATGGCATAAAATCGAACTTTACCAAGTGAATAAAAGCATACGAAGTGAATTTCTGGTGAATTTGGAATATTTTACGAGAGTCTAGCTCACTACTATCTGAAATTAGACAAATCTAAGTTACACTGGATCATCATTTCAGAAATATTCCATACCTATACATTGAAACAGCGCAGGGGCGGGTTGCTTCTTCTTCGTGATACCGGTGCACTGCACATGCATTGCCATGTTTCAGCGTGCGCTCACTACGCGTGCACGCCCCCTCATGCGATTTTGCTTCCTGTGCTTGCGTGGAAGCAAAATCTTGTGAGGGGACGCGTGCGCGCATGCAATTTTGGTGCTTTTTTGCTTCCATGTATGCGCACGAAGGCATGCGCAGGAATCAAAATCAGGCCAAATATTCCCAAAAAAGATTCCCCCCAAAAGACCGGCGAAGATGGCACTGGAGCTGTCGAGCACAAATAGCGCCATCTGCTGGCCGCTACCGGTGCGGTAGATTCGACCGCACTGGTAGGAACCCACCACTGAAACAGCGTGACCGCAATTGAGAAAAAAAATAGTGAGAGTAGAAGGACTTCTGACTTCCTGTGGCTTCCCTATTCAGCATTTTTGTGGGTAGTTGGTAGGGGGTATCAGAAGTCTTCTCCATTTCTTTTACATGTGGAAAGCTTGCAGGTAGAAAGTCAGTGGGAAAGCCTGCAGGAAATTGTAAGTCCAAGTCCAGAAGACATGTAAGTGGCTGCTGTTGTAGAAAGAGCAAGAGGGTTCTTATGGGAGGTGGTCAGGAATGGTATATTGGGGTGCACAAGACATGTTGAAAACTTGGGATGGGTTTGTGGGTGTAGGCTACAAATGCCACACAGGAGGGTCAGGTAGAGAGTATGGGTTGGTCCATTGGTCAGGGAGGATGCCCAGAAATGCACATGGGGCTGCCTGCCTGCCTGCCTGCCTCCCCTCCCCTCCCCTTCCCTCCCCTCATCTGGACAATCATTCTTATTTAGATACTATTCTTCAGACAATCAAAATGGTCCCTTCTCATTTTGTAAAGTCTTCTAAATTGGGAGGATAACTTTAATATTTGGGGAAGACAATCTATATTTTAGATATGTTTGTAACAATGTAGTTACAGTATCTTGCTGTTCCTCTTATTTTATTTGTGCCTACGCTATATACCAGTGATGGCTAATCTTTTCTGGACCAAGTGCTCAAAGCACGTATGTGCGTGCATGTGCCCGACTCCCTAAAATGCAATGTGTGTGTGGCTCCTGAGCATACACCCCGCCCCATGCATGCTCCCCGCCCCTGCGCCTGTGCATGCACCTCCATATGCCCCCGCACATGCATGTGCACCCCCTGCACACATTCCTTCTCCTGTGCATGCGTGCATGGCTCCCCTGCATGCCCCCCGCACATGCGTGGCAGAGACCCGACAACCAGCTGGCCGGCAGGAGGCATGCACGCATGTGGGGCAGAGCTGAACTGGGGCGATGGTTCATGTGCCCACAGAGAGGGCGCTGTGTGCCACCTGTGGCACACGTGCCATAGGTTCACCATCACAGCTATATACTATGTATTATATACTGTGATGTTTCCTATTACTCTACAGCACGATATACAAAATGCATTCTCTAAAAAAAAAACCTAGCTGTTTACCCAAAAACGAATTCTGATGAATTTAAGAAAATTTGCTTTGGCAGAACATTTTTCAGCCATTAGATATATATATTCCATTAATATATTTCCCTTTTCCTTTATAAAGTATTAAAATAGAGATTGCAAATCTCTTTGTGAATAGGTGGGAGGGGAATTACTTCTCATTGCAGAAACCATATGTTATAAGAAACAAAATGAGTACTGAGTAGATTTTCTTTTTACCTTGCATACCAATAGATCATGTATTTAGACAATGAAAGCTCAATTCTTTGTCATTCTGATTTTTTTCTCCCAGAAGTCTTTTTTTTAGCTCTGGGAAGAAATTAAGGCAATCTGTGTATATGAGAAATAAAATATTGATGTTGACAATCCTAGTTTAAGTGAATGTTCTACAGATGCAGAGGAAGATTTAGAATATGCTCTAGACAAGCAATGCAAAAATTATTCTCTCACAGATTAATACATTGCAGTAGAAAACACATTGTCATATGCCCTGAATCTCTGCATAACATTCATGGAAAACCATATGCCATTATATTAATTTGCCAGGAAGCTAGTGCAGCATGGGAATGTATGTATCTATGTGAAAGAGAAGCACGCAAGCACATTCAAACACATAAATGATTTCTTAAATATATTCTACACCAAAGTAAACTTTTCTTGCAAACCTCTCTTAATTTTAGTTATGGAATAATAACTACATTTTTTTTGTTTTCTTTCCTCCCCCCTCCAGAAAAAAACAATAGCAAAGTTTAAAGTGAAACCATTTTAATTCCCCCTTTCCTTCTTTGTCTCTCTTTCTAAATAATGCATGAGACATGCTATCAAATTCACGAAGAAGAAAAATAACATCAGAGTGATGTTTGGAAAACATTAGAGCGAACTGATATGAACGCAGATATTTGCTGTCGTAGGAGACTCTAGATTGCTCAGTTAACAGATGGCTCTTGCATGAAATTAAAACAATGTTCTTTCTATTGCTCAGCCTGGAAAACAAGCAGGCAATTCAGAGGAACAGAGAAAGTTGATGAACCGTCTTGTCACTCTGGACAGGCTCATCCTACTCTTGCCAGCAGAGAGGGCCTACTGCAAATCTCATTGGTCAAAGAACTCCAGTTGTCAGGATCCAGAAGACCCTTCAAAGGGTAGCGCCCACTTTTTGAAACATTGTACCTTCTAGGGCAGTGATGGCGAACCTTTTTTTCCTCAGGTGCCAAAAGCGCGTGCGTGTGCGCTATTGCACATGTGTGAGTGCCCACACCCATAATTCAATGTCTGGGGAGGGCGAAAACAGCTTCCTCACCACCACCCCCGAGGCCCTCTGAAGGCCGGAAATGGCCTGTTTCCTGACTTCCGGTGGGCCCAGTAGGCCCATTTTTCGCCCTCCCCAGGCTCCAGAGGCTTCCCTAGAGCCTGGGGAAAGCGAAAATGCCCTCCCCCACACCCCCGGAGGCCCTCTGGAAGCTGAAAATGCCCTCCCAGAGCCTCCGCATGAGCCGAAAATCTGCTGGCCGGCATGCACACGCACCCTGGAGCTAAGCCAGGGCAACAGCTCGCGTGCCGGAAGATATGGCTCTGTGTGCCACCTGTGGCACGCGTGCCATAGGTTCGCCATCACTGTTCTAGGGCAGTGATGGCGAACCTTTTTTCCCTTGAGTGCAAAAATTGTGTGCGCGCATCAGCACACTCACATACCCACATCCATAATTCAATGCTCCCCCCACATGCCCTGCACCCTGAACATGTGCGTGTGACCACCCCCCCATGCTGCCCCATCCCTGCGCATGTGTGCACGACCCCCCGTGCCCCATTCTGGGCCTAATAGGCCTCCCTGAAGCCTCCAGAGGCCAGAAACAGTTTCACGACTTCCGGTAGACCGGTTTTTTCGCCCTCCCCAGGCTCCAGAGGCTTTCCTGGAGCCTGGGGAGGGTGAAAACAGCCTCCCTTGCCCCCAGAGGCCTTCTGGAGGCCAGAAATGGCCCATTTTCCAACTTCTGGTGGGCCTGGTAGGCCCGTTTTTCGCCCTCCCCAGGCTCCAGAGGCTTTCTTAGAGCCTGGGGAGGGCAAAAATTGCCTCCCCTGCTCTCCGGAAGCCCTCCGGAGGCTGAAAATGCCCTCCCAGAGCCTCTACACAAGCCATGTACTTACCTGGCATCCAAAATGGCCATGTGGAGACTCCTGGGAGGGGAGGGATGGCGTGGGCAGAGCCAGCCAAAAATCAGGTGGCTGGCGCGCATGCACCCTGGAGCTGAGCTAGGGCAACGGCTCACGTGCTTGCAGATATGGCTCTGTGTGACATCTGTGGCACGCATGCCATAGATTCGCCATCACGGTTTTAGGGTAAGATCTGCCCCCACCCCCCTATCCTTCTGCAGAACCCTGAAGACCTAGTTCTGCCAGTTGGCTTGGGTACCCATTGGAGAAGTTCTTCCCTGGAGGTGACTGCTGGATTGCTCTCTGCACACACACACACACACACACACACACACACACACACACACACACACACACACACACACACACACACACACACACATCTTCACTGTTCTCATTTCCCGTACAGTCCCGGGTTATGGTAAAATGTGCAAAATATATGCTACAGTCTTTTCATCTAGTATTTATTCACAGCAATGTTGCAAAAAGACTTACGACGTTAACTATAAGTCAGAGTTGTACTATAAATCAGTAAGTGAGCTATAAGTCAGACAAATGTGATAGTCTTGGATTTCTTAGATCATATGTGAATATACGATCATATGAGTAATACATATGAGTGAGCAAGAAACAGAGTGCACATAAATTGAGTACACATAAAGTTAAATTTTAACATTCAAGGTTGCAGTTCAAGGAGCAATCAGAACGTGATCATTTAACATGAAGGAGTTCTCTGATAAAGTTTAAAACTTTCTCACTTCAGCTATTCTAAATGGTGGAACAAATGAAGCAGGTTGAACTATTCCTAAGTATACTTTATTTTTATTCTCAAGGCGCTCTCTGTAACTATGTGCTATAAAGTGTCTTATTCTTCTCCCTTTGCTGTTTGTTAAAAGAATATGTGCCTTATTCTTCTGATACTCAATCCTTTTATTATGACTATTCTGATAAGACTGGCAGCTATTTAATGAGTCTGGATAAGACTGGAGATTTACGAGAATTGAATGCAGACAGGCCTTTTTACTAGGGCTGATCCGCTACCAAGAATCTGAAAGAATCACCTGATTCACCTTCCTCAGATGACGTCATGACAGCTCATATTGTATGTTATTGTCCTCTGAAAAATGCAAGCCATATACTGGTTGGAGCAGAGAATTTATTTTACACATATCCACCCAATATGTACAGTTTAAAATGGGAGGCAATGGCCATGGGGCAATGGATGTTGTGTGGATAACTCACAAATATAAAAGTATTTTTATAGACAGAAATATCACTAAGAGATGAAACACACTTCCAATCTATTTTTAATAAAGTGACTCAGACATGAGGAACCAAATGTTATTATTCCCTTTCCACAATATACATTTTAATCATGCACTTACACATATACTATGAACTCAAAGTCTAGCTTTCAGACTTTGAACAAACAACAAGCTTTAACCCTCATTCTATAAGGATTACCGTATTTTTCGGAGTATAAGACGCACCGGAGTATAAGACGCACCTTAGTTTTTGGGGAGGAAAATAGGGGAAAACAATCTGCCTACCAGGTATTCATCTGGCTAGCATCCTTAGTCTGGTCAGCTTCAGCACATTATTTTATCTCCTGGTTAGGACTTAAAAAAACCTTCTTCTGAGAGAGTAACAATGAAAGAGCATGCAAGCCAGTAAGAGCTGGGAAGATCTTTAGCACCTGATTAGGGCTAAAAAAAAAACTTATTCGGAGCAGCTGCAGCACATTATTTTATCTCCTGGTTAGGACTTAAAAAAACCTTCTGAGAGAATAACAATGAAAGAGCCTGCAAGCCAGTAAGACTGGGAAGATCGTTAGCACCTGGTTAGGGCTAGAAAACAACTTCTTTGGAGCAAGTAGAGCAATGAAAAAAAACCCTGCAAAGACTTAGGGCTTTGGAGAGAGTAACAATGAAAAAGCCTGCAAGGTAAGAGCTGGGAAGATCTGTTAGCACCTAGTTAGGGCTGAAAAAAAAAAAGCTACATTCGAAGTATAAGACGCACCTGAATTTTCAGCCACTTTTAGGGAGGAAAAAGGTGCGTCTTATACTCAGAAAAATACGGTATTTGTTTGTTTTATTTATTTATTTATTTGTCAAACATGTACAGGATAGTAGTTGTTTGTATAAACATAACGTAAGTAAAAAGTTCCGATAAAAGAGGACAATAGGACAGTAGGACAGGGACGGTACGCCCAGTGGTACGCTTATGCACGCCCCTTACAGACCTCTTAGAAATGGGGAGAGGTCTACTGTAGACAGTCTAAGGTTCCCATATATTTTTGTGCCTCCCCAAATACATTGATCCATCCCACTTTTCTCATGTCTCCCACAAATTTTTCACTGAAGTGCCACCTCTTCTTGAAATACCATGTTTTGGAGAAACTACTTTTTTGGGGGTGGGTGGGGGGAGAGAAGAAACGTCTTTTCCACATGCTTTTGAGCTATAATCTTCCCAAGTGAAATGTTCTGCCTTGTTGGCATGATTTTGTGGATATATTATTATTTATTTATTTATTTTATTTTGTGAGATTTATATACTGCCTCACAGTGCAAGCACTCTCTAAGCGGTTTACACCAGCAAGCAATGTATATTTATATTACCCCCAACAATCTGGGTCCTCATTTTACCTACCTCGGAAGGATGGAAGGCTGAGTCAACCTTGAGCCGGTGAGATGTGAACCGCTGACCTGCTGATCAGTGTCAGCTAAAGTGGCCTGCAGTACCTGCCTCTAACCGCTGCGCCACCTCTGCTCTATATATGTCCCTTCACCAAAATGCATGGGCCTAAAGCTGCACATCACCAATGCAACATTATTCAGAACAATGATGGATATTATATGCAAATGATAATATGCTGGCATTACTACACTCTTACTAATAGCAGCATAATAAATGTTTGTTTATCTTTGTAATTTTAAACAAGTCCTTTCAAAACTCATTAAAAGTTTTCTGTAAGATACTGGGTAGAAAGAGAGAAGTTACAGCAAGTAATAAAATGTTATCAATTGTCAGCAGAAGCCTTTAAAAGTTCAGTAGGCAGAAAGTTGCTTTGCTTTCCCTGCTGGAAATGAAGAAGTTAAACCAGTGGAATGCCTACTATTTTAAATGCTCTATAGAACATACATTAGGGTGTAATTTCTTAACCAGGCAGTAAGACTCTTAGCACTCAAAAAAAAAATTACACTACAAGCCGTTTCACCTTGACAACTTCATCCTCCAATAGTATCTAGATAATCTTGCTCTACAGTTATATTTCATACCTGAGGGAGTTATCATACTTTTACGCATTTATGGTATGTGCTATTTCTTGAACGTTGCTGACTTTTCAAGGTGATGTTTGTATGAGAATATATTAGTATACAGCTTTTCCATCACAAGTCATTTAATTAAAGTGTATAGTAAATAAACTCAGCTTATTTCCTAGTATGATTTGATTGCTTATTTGTACCCTATGACTATCATTACCATATTTTTTGGAGTATAAGATGCACCTTTTTCCTCCCTAAAAGTGGCTGAAAATTTGGGTGCGTCTTATACTTCAAATGTAGCTTTTTTTTCCAGCCCTAACTAGGTGCTAACAGATATTCCCAGCTCTTACCTTGCAGGCTTTTTCATTGTTGCTCTCTCCAAAGAATGTTTTTCCAGCCCTAAGTCTTTGCAGATTTTTTTTTTATTGCTTTACTTGCTCCGAATAAGTTTTTTTCTAGCCCTAACCAGGTGCTAACAGATCTTCCCAGCTCTTACCGGCTTGCAGGCTCTTTCATTGTTACTCTCTCAGAAGAAGGTTTTTTTAAGTCCTAACCAGGGGATAAAATAATGTGCTGAAGCTGACCAGACTAAGGATGCTAGCCAGATGAATACCTGGTAGGCAGATTGTTTTCCCCTATTTTCCTTCCCAAAAACTAAGGTGCGTCTTTTACTCCGGTGCGTCTTATACTCCGAAAAATACGGTAAGTGTTGTACCTTATGATTCTTGACAAATGTATCTTGTCTATTTATGTATACTGAGAGCATATGCACACAAATTCCTTGTGTGTCCAATCACACTTGGCCAATAAAGAATTCTATTCTATTCTATTCTATTCTATTCTATTCTATTCTATTCTATTCTATTCTATTCTATTCTATTCTATTCTATTCTATTCCATTCCATTCCATTCCATTCCATTCCATTCCATTCTATTCTATTCTATTCTATTCTATTCTATTCTTACTAGTCAAAAAGTAATTTTGTGCTTTTAAACAGTCTGTACATTCAGGTAAAGATTTAATAAATCTACGTGACCATAATGTGTGTACAGTGGATGGCATGTGTCTTCAACAAGAATTGTTGCTTTCATGGAGATGAAATTACATTTTTTAATGAAAGGTTAGCTTGTTTAAATTGCTTCTTAGCTGGGAAGACTTTGTTCACAGATGTTCTAAGGCTAGGCAGGGTTACAGTTTTTATTCAAAAAGAAGTGTTGGGGTATGCAAAGGCCCAAAACAGAGAATCACAGTTCTTTAACACAGCAGCATTTTTCCTGAGACCGTATAACAACTGTGAAAGATAGCCATATGATCCCAGGAAAAGGAAGGTTAAAAGGAAGAACTGAAACCTGCTATTGCAGTCACACCAGATTATTTTCAGAGTTGTACAATTTAATAAATACTTCCACACACAGTAGGGATGTTGTTTAATATAGAAGCTGATGACGAAAACATTGAATATAATTTACACATGGGTAGTGGGCATAAAGTAAAATATATAACAATATAATGCCATAGGCTCCACTTACAGCAGGTGGTCACAGTTCCACCTAAAACAATATTTTAAAACTAAATGTATGTTTCCTTCCTTCCTTCCTTCCTTCCTTCCTTCCTTCCTTCCTTCCTTCCTTCCTTCCTTCCTTCCTTCCTTCCTTCCTTCCTCCTACCTACCTACCTACCTACCTACCTACCTACCTACCTACCTACCTACCTATGACAATAGCATTAGTAACGTCATGGTGAAATATGCTTTATATTAAAAAAAACTGGAAATACTTTATTGTGTAAATCCGTGTTACAGAATAAAAATTAGCCTTGAGTTTGAGAGTTGCTTTCAGAAGTTTTGAAAGCATGATCTTTTTCATTTCAAATGTTTCTACCAGTAGAAGAGCTCTAGGGGACAATTGCCCTTCCTTCAGGGGATCAAAATAGAAGTAATGCATTGTAGTTGTAAACATTTTAATTTCTTATTTATATCATTAAGATATTATTATTATTATTATAGCTTTATTGATTAGCCTTATATCATTAAGAAACAACATAAGTACAGCGAAGGCACAATAGATGTAGTCCTCACTTAACAACACATTGGAACTGGGGTTGCTATTGCTAAGCCACATAGTAGTAAAGTTCGACATAACTGCCCCATTTAAGCAATGAAATTTCCAGCACTTCTGTTTGCTGTTGTTATGTGAATCACCATTGGTCATTAAGCGAGGACATGTTTAATTCAAAAGTTGTTTATTAGGGATTTAAAAGTGCACATTTGCACTATTTTACATTGTAGTAAGGTAAAAGCAAAACACTGGCATTTTTTTTAAAAAAGTGCTTTTCAAAATCTTGAGACAACACCATCATACTATGAGCATTTAAAGATAAAGTTGATATTTAGCAAACAGCAAAGGAAGAAGAATGGATGAAGATTTTGTTTCACTGCTGTGCTAGAAGAACTTAGCAAAGGCAGACATTTCTGCATCAATAGGTTGAATTGAAATTAGAAGAAGAATGTAGAAGAAAAACATATCTGACATTATTTTATTTATTTTCCTTATTTTTATTACTTGTTCTTTCATTCAAGGCATAAATGGAAAGAGGAAGAAGGGGAGGAGGAAGAAGGGGAGGAGGATTGGTGTTTGAAAGCCTGTGTTTTTAGTAATAGTCATGTTGCCTATTGGTATTAGAATCCAGGGGTGTTTGTGTGTGTGTGTTTGTTATTATTACAATATAATTTTATTAAACATTAAAATATAAAATGAAAATGTGTAATGTATGTATGTGTGCATACATACTTGGGAGTTGGGCAGCTTATAAATTTGAACAATAAATAAATATCACACTATAGACACAAAAATACCCTCTTTTCTAAGTTGTCTAATCAGTAAATCCCAAAGTAAACGTTTCATTTTTTTTCTATCTCAAGTACAAAATCCAGAAGCCGTTTCTAGATAGAAACAAAATTAAATGCATTCTTCTCTTTGATTAAAGCAGTTAATTTCGCTATCTCCATTTGTTTCATCAGTTACTTCAACCATTCTTCCATTACAGGAATTAATATATCTTTCCATTTTTATGCATAAAGCATACTCACTGTTGTCAACATGTATAGCAACAAAGTTCCAGTTATTTTTTTCAAGTCCTTTGTCCTTTAAATCAAGAATAAAAGTGTATAGTTTAATTTGTATATTTGCTTTAATAATCTTATATATTAAAATATGAATCTTACCTCAGCATTTATTTGCTTTGTCACAAAGTCCGAAGATGGTAGAAAATTCCTTCCTTACATTTAAGTTTTCAACATTTATCTGAAGAAACATTATATAACTTTGACAATTTATTGGGTGTTAAGTACCATCCATATACCATTTCCCCAAAAAGAAGACCTATCCCAAAAATAAGCCCTAGCATGATTTTTACGTGTGCGCCTAAAATAAGCCCTGCCCCCAAAAGCCCTATTTAAGAGCCTGCGCAGCCGCCGCACCGCCCATTCCGTCTGGTTGCTTACAGTGCCGTGACCATGAGGTGAGGCATGGGGGTGATGTTGCCCTATGCACCCCGGACTGACTTACCTCAGGGCCCCTGGCAGCCAGGCCATCCATGCCCTGACACCTGACAGGAGCCCACATGGCCACCTGCCCACTTCTTCTGTTTGCTTGCACCGCAACTGAGCAAGAGGCTGAATGGTGTGTTGGTGCTGTGGCCGTGAGGTGAGGCAGGCGTTGGGAGTGGATGGCCTGGCTGCGGGGGCCCTGCAGTAAGCCGGTGCAGGCTGTGTGGGGCAGCTCCAACCCCTTGCCTCGCAGCGGCGGCACTGGCATACCACACGGCCTCCTGCCCTGCCATGAGCAAACAGAAGAAGTGGGCCTCCCGTACATGGGAAAAAAATAAGACCCCTCCCCGAAAATAAACCCTAGTGCTTATTTTGGGGCCCAAAAGAAACACTGTATTTTAGAAATAGTTTCTTTTAATTATAGTTCAGTGTAAATTTTAAACCCGTTATCCACATGGTTCTCATTGTTCAAGCATTATATGATGCCTCACATTCTTTGCCCATTGAATTATGCATGGCTTTACATATACATTTTGGAAATTCAATTTCAATAATAGTATATAAACCTTGTCAATAACAAGTTCAACATTTTCACACAATACAATTTCAAATTCGTTTTTACAAGATCAAAACCCATAACTTTTTTTGTCTAGTTTAAACTTTTCTTTCAATTGTATTTATGTAAATGAATGACAGACAAATGAATTTCCAGTCCACTTATCATCTTTGTTGCTCTCCTCTGCACTTTCTCTAGAGCTTCAATGTCTTTTTATAGTGTGGTGACCAGAACTGGATGCAGTACTCTAGTTGTGGTCTAACTAAGGCTTTATAGAGTGGTATTAGTACCTCCCTAGTTCTAGATTGTATCCCTCTGTTAATGAAACTCAGGATTGCATTGGCTTTTTTGGCTGCCACTGCACATTGCTGGCTCATATCTAGTTGGTTGTCCACCAAGACTCCTAGATCCCTCTCACAGTTGCTGCTATTGAGTGTGGTTTCACCCAGTTTATATGCGTATCTTTGGCTTTTCTTACCTAGGTGTAGGATTTTACTTTTCTCTGCATTGAATTTCATTTTGTTTGATTGGGCCCAGTGTTCAAGTCTGTCGAGATCCATCTGGATCCTGAGCCTGTCCTCTGGGGTATTAGCTACTCCCACCAGCTTGGTATCATCTGCGAATTTGGTTAGTTCCCCTTCTATTCCCTCGTCTAGGTTGTTTATGAAGATGTTAAAGAATACTGGGCCTAGGACGGAACCTTGTGGTACCCCACTACTTATTTCTCTCCATGTGGACTTAGACCTGTTGAGGAATACTCGTTGGGTGCGGTTAGTCAGCCAGTTGTTAATCCATCTGGTTGTGTAGCTGTCTATCCCACTTTT